>LBNU01018719.1:17190-52058 GCA_014162995.1 Artemisia annua
TAAACCTATGATTTCTCACCAACATTATTGTTGACCGTTTTAGCAATGTATTTTCAGGTTACTAAGATAACAACATGTGACTTGCATATGGACCATCATGGAGTCGAAGAGTCGACGCGTCTTACCTTTCATTTTATGCACTTATGTAACGTTTGATCAAGTTGAACTATTTTTCATGAACTTGTAACACCATTATGGGACCTATTTTGTAAACTCTGAATGTTTTAATGATCAAACGATGTATTTTCAAAACGACACTGTAGGTCGTTCAATATAACCTTGTATGGAAATTAAGCTAAGCCTTGAAAATTGATAACAACAAAGTGTTATCGTCCAAACATGATATGATTAGTTTACATGATCAATCAAAGATGAGTTTCTATCTTATAGCACGAAACATTCATTAAACATCATTGTAGAAACATATATACCAAACATCATTTTACAAAAATACTACATGTTTAAAAATGTAGTGACTCATTTAGACGCTTGACCATATTCCAAGATATTTAATTAGTATTACTTAATTCTCATTCCTAAATGAATTATGTCAAATAATCACATAACATATGCAAGGAAAAATACCTAAATCAATAAGCAATACAAACACAAATATTCAACTTAGTACACACAATCTAGCAAATATCCTATTGTGTATAAACATGAATTTGACAAACAAGCAAATGAATATCATGACAAGATAGACACTCATGAATCACAAATAAACAAATGCAATCACAAGATTCAATAAGCAAGTACCATATATGCATACAACTAAAACAAGTAGTCATTTAGCATAACATAAAAAGAAATATATTTTTCGTCACTTTGCGTTTAAATATGACGATGTATGCCAAGCTTGATTAGTTTCCTTTGTATATATGGATATCACAAAATTCTTTAGTATTAAAGAAAATAATGTCAATGTTCAAAGGATACTAACTTATATTGCCTAACTCAAAAGTTTGAGTTTCTACGTCAAAACAAAACTTGATATTTTGAACACATTAAAGTATTTGGTTTAATCTTTTGACTTCAGATTAGATTTAGGCCATAACATCATTTTTAAAAGAAAGTAGACACAATTCCCTTCAAATTGATAGGTGGCGCGACTCCTACGGACTTACGGTTAATTAGTTATGAATTTTTGAAGTTTACAAAAAAATTTGACTGTGCAGCCAAGGAACCTTCGTCCAAAGGGGAAGGAACCCTTCTGAGGGTTCCGCGAGTTCCGCGGGTCTGCTGTAACAAAATTTTACAAAATGCTAAAAACATGTATTTCGCATAGCGAAAATGTGTAGGACTTACTAGATTAGTAAGTTAACATTTAATACAACTATTTTAACATCATTTCTTCTTATGTGACTCATCTAATCATTTACGGAGGTGATTATTCAACTAAATTTTTAGTTAACCCAAACACTCCTTTTTGAAACCGTATTTTACGTTCATTAGCTCTAACCACATAATTTGACTCTTACAAATTTTAAGAAATGTTTTCTTTTATTTTTCAAGGACACCTTCAAGCTTGTATACAAAGTAACATTTAACAACAAAGTTTCTAAGTATACTTTAGCGAAACATTTTTCATATTATATTCCGCTTCAATGGAAATTTGATACATGGACCGTACTCTATTTTAAAAACCATTTGTTTTGAAAATAAGAGCTACGAGGCTCTGATACAATTTGTGAAAACGTAGAGGGGGGGTGAATACGTTACCGTTTAAAAACTTTACTACTTGTTGTATCAAATGTCCATTTTAGCTTGTTGTAATATGAAAGACGTTTCTTGTTGTTTATGACCAACATAACTTAATACATGTTATCACACAAGTACAAACAACAAGTCACAACACACACAATCACATAATGCAAACATCAAAGCAAAGCAATAAGTAAAGGGAAAGTGCAAACCATTCACGACACGAGTATTTATCGTGGTTCGGCTACAAGGACCTCTTTTGTCCTTGCCCTACGTCCACGCCCCGAGTACCCAACTCGAGAGTTACTTCACTAGATCAACAACCTCCCTTCTCGGCGGAGAAAACCTTACAATCGTCGCTTACACTTTTACCGACATTAAGCTAGATGTCGAGTTCTTTTACAAGGGTACAACCACTCCCATCGTCGCTTACAATTTTACCGACACAAAGCTAGATGTCGAGTTCTTTACCAAGGGTACAACCACTCCCGCTATGTTTTGTGGCCCAACATAAAAACCTTGTGTTTTATGGCACAAACACATAAACCATCTAATCTATCTTGAGATGACATAATGATGATCCATGACATAAAAGTCTAATGGATGTAAAATGACTAATCTACATGAACTTCTTGAATAAGAAGTCTTCAATCATAGAGGATGCCAAGTGCCCTTGAATCTTCATATGTTGGAATGCTTTCATGAATGATTACTTCAAGATCTTTTAACCTTCTTGGTGGATCATGAAGTATGATATGCTTACAACAAAGATGAATGTTAGAAGCATTATGATCATTATAGAAAGGGTGACTAATGGGTGTTTTTACATGGTTTTCTACTACACTATGTGTGTGTGGATTTTCATCAAGTTTTCAAGTGAAAACAACTTGCTCTATTTATAGGCAAAACAAGTAAAGAAAACCATGTTCTTAAAACTAGCAAAGGTAAAAACCATGTTCTTAAACCACTACTATTTTAGTCAACATTGACAAGACTTTTAACTTAATGTTGACAAGACAAGACACATTTAAAAGGATACTTCCAAAGTGTGTAAGAACTTCATGGCAAGTCAAACACACAACATATTCATGAATGCATGATGTGACAAGACACATTTAAAAGAATACTTCCCTATTCATGAATGCATGATGTGACAAGACACATTTAAAAGAATACTTCCAAAATGTGTAAGAACTTCTTGGCAAGTCAAACACACAAATGTCACATCTAGTAAATGATATTTGACCAAGGTAATTTTCAAATATAATTTTTCATTTTATGAAAAATACATTTAGACAAATGTATATACTAACTTAAAAAGATAAGTTACTTGTATATGAAAAATATATTAGCTAGCTATATAATATTTAGTAAGTTACTAAAAATGTTTTATGTACTTATGTTGTTATAAGACACATTTTTATATATTGTAAACTTACTAATATTATCTAGACACCTAATGTGACACTTATTCTATTTGACCCCTAAAGTGCACTTTGACACTTAAAATACTTAAAGACCCTTAAAGTATTTTAGTCATTCTAAATGGTTGGTCAAGAGGTTTGATCATAATGCTATATAACAAACATGTACGAACCTGTGTTGTAGCATACGATGACTCGAGACGTTGAGAGGTATTGAATGTTTGTTGAGACAAAGTATGATTACAAGTAACTTGTACGTTTTACGTTATGTATCAAGTTATACGTTTGTCATCAATCAAAACAAACGAGACTGTATAGATTAAATATCGTAACATTTGCACTAACAAAACCTTTTGGGGATGATCAACGGCCGTTATAAATCCAGGTGTTGATCATCCGAGAGTAGACTAGGAGGACAAGCGTCATGCGTCCTTTAGCTCGTACATAGTGGTGCTTGTCGTGAGTCTCCACTGTACAGTGTCAGATGGTA
Source organism: Artemisia annua (assembly GCA_014162995.1). NCBI lineage: Eukaryota > Viridiplantae > Streptophyta > Magnoliopsida > Asterales > Asteraceae > Artemisia > Artemisia annua. The sequence continues at coordinate 20,809 of LBNU01018719.1, forward strand.
TATCTTAACCGCTAGTGACAGTCGGGAAGCAGTAGTATAGTCTTACTCAGTCGGACCTGAGAGGTTTTACTAGGCCAGGCATAGCCTGTGATTTAAGTTGGGCTTCCATCAAGTGTTGATGGGCTTTGGTAATGGCTTGATTCGAGCATGTGATTAGCTGGATTGGGCCACTAATATTGATACGCTATCAATTTGCTTTTTGGTTTGTAATGGGAAAGTAAACTTCACTACTTTGTTTGCAAACTAAAATGAACCTTGCAATCAGCTTATCCAGTAAAACATGTTTACTTTTGGAAAGTCAATGATTTGAATCTTATTTAATTGCCATCACGGTGGTCTAATGGTTAATCGTTAGGTACTTTGATGTCCTTACAAAAGTTGCGAGTCTCAAACTTATTTTGTACACATTTAGGGGTGGATATACAAAATTGTCAGATATGATTAAAATAATATGTTATTTAAACCGCATACATTTAAATCAAACATTCAATCATCCAGATTATACTGGGGAAAGAAAGACTTATCCATTTACTTGCTTTTAAAGCAAAAGGTGCACTGACTTAAAGTCAAATGCAAAAAATGATGTCACGTCATGCCACATCACATTTTTTTCTTTTCACTTCCCTGACACTCACACACACCAAAACCCTAGTCACTCAAGTCAAAACCCTACTTTTATGACCAACCATAACCAATTAAAACAAAAACTCAACACAAAAATCAACTAAGAAAACATACAACCTTTTTTCTTTATGCAAAGCCAAATCCTTCATATTTTCTTTGGCGCCGAGAGGAAAGGGTGCAGTGGCACTAGTTTGATTCAAGCCAAATGATTGCTACCTAGATTTGGCGCTCGCCAAATATGATTGCACCCTTTGCTCTTATTTCCAATTTCAAAACAAACATCTTTTGAGGTTACTTGGTTAATAATTAGCATTACTTATAAATGATAGTATAACTCAGAGCTGGCAAATTGGGTACCTGTTAGGACCTGTTAAGGGAAAAAATGTACTATGCAATTTTTTTATTTTTTAAAATAATTGTTTTTAGTATTCTAGGGTTCAATATTTAACTTTTTTGATACATAAAACGTATAACTGTCATACTCAAACTACCAAAACCAAGTGTTAAAAGAGTCGTTTTCATGTTTGAAATTTATGTTATTCGCACGCTCCGAACCTCTTAAGACACGATTTGCCAGCTCTAGTATAACTTAAATGGGTTTTCCTTAAAATAATACAAAAGTCTAAAGCACATAATTGTTTGGTTATGTGATAGGGGTTGAGGGTATTTTGCCGCGTAGACCATAAAAGAGAGAGGGTATATTTCTTCACCTTTTTCTCATTTGCTTTGGTGGTGGTTAAATCTTCAAATGCCTTCAATTCATTTTCTCTTCATTTTCCCATAAATAAAAGACTCTCTACTCTTTTACCTTCTTTTTCCCCATTAAAAAACAAAAGGTACCCTTCNAAAAGAGAGAGGGTATATTTCTTCACCTTTTTCTCATTTGCTTTGGTGGTGGTTAAATCTTCAAATGCCTTCAATTCATTTTCTCTTCATTTTCCCATAAATAAAAGACTCTCTACTCTTTTACCTTCTTTTTCCCCATTAAAAAACAAAAGGTACCCTTCAATTTCATATCATTTTACTTCACTTTTATATAATAATTCTGATTTCTGTATGTATCTGCTTAATAGTTTATGTCTGATCTTGTTTTTATGTGCTAGTTTTTTTTTATATATATTTAGTGGGTTTTTTAGGATTTTGATTTTAGGGTTTTTTAGATTTTAGGGTTTGTGGAATTGGGTTTTTTTTGGTGATGATTTGTTGTTGTTTTTTATGACAGGTGATTGTTGTTTAAGATTAGGTTTATTAATGGGGAAAGGTACTAAATGTAAGTCTGGGTCCCACCAGATATTCAAAGATAGGGCGAAGAATCGAGTCGAGGATCTTCATGGGATGTTTAATGATTTGCAGTCTGCCAGGAAGGAGAGCCGTAGTATTGATGTGGCTGTGTTGGAAGAGCAGGTGAATCAGATGCTTAAGGAATGGAAGAATGAACTTAATCAGCCTTCTCCCGCGTCGTCTTTGCAGCAGGTTTGGTGGATTGTTTGGATGCTTTGCCCGGTTTCGTGTTGTTTGTTGATTTGGGTTGTTATAAGTTTGTTTTTAAGTTTGATGCAGGGTGGAAGTTTGGGGCCGTTTTCACCGGATATAAGTAGGCTTTTGCAGCTGTGTGATGAGGAAGATGATGCTACTAGTGGGTTAGCTGCCCCGAAACCTGATCCTGATGGACTTAAACCTGTTGAGAATCCTGCTTTCCATGAGGTTGGTATTTGTTATGGTCGTCTACTTACTTGACATTTGTATGCATATTTTGATTGCGGGATGTAACTAATGAATTTACTGTAACTTGGAAAAACTGTAAAAGGAATTAAGCTCTTATGTTCTTCAATGACTGCATTCATGAATTGTATTATTTTTTAATGAGGTCAGGTTATAAAGTCATTTGCAGCTAAGTGGGGTTCCCAGTATTCTATTACAATTTAGAAGTATTAATGTAAATGAATTAATGAACCCTCATGATTTCTGGTGATCATTTGTTTGTAGTTTTTTTCTATTCATTTAGTTGACGTTCTGTGTTCTGTTTTTTTCTACAATAGTTGCTCTTTTGATTCTAAGATCTGATGTATCACACTGAAATTTTGACTTGAATACACTCTTCCTTCAATCCTAATACTTGGTTTATACAAACTACCGACTCTCACTTCTTCTTCATTCCACCTCTTTTTTTCTTCATTTCTTTTTATAAACTTTACATCAACACTTCACATAAGCGAATACCACAAAAAATACAAAATGCGAAGTATGCATCCTCCATCTTTCGTTCAAATGGCAATACTCTACACTTCACATAAGCGAATACCACAAAAAATACAAAATACGAAGTATGCATCCTCCATCTTTCGTTCAAATGGCAATACTCTTAACAGCAAAGTGCAAAGCAATTCTCAAATAAAAGAATTACCCCAACTCACACAAGACTTGAAAAGACAACCAAACCAATCCTAAGCAACTAGCAACCCACCAAAGGACTTAAACTCTAGGGTAGGCTAAGGTGAAATGGCGTAACGAAACATAACAAATTTAATGGTGTCTACTTCGTTTCATTTTAGAAGTTTGGTATTCAGTTCAAGCTTAACACTTGTTAATGCTGGTTTCGGGCTCAGTAGTTTTCTCTCTTCTTCGTTTCTTTTTCGTGCTCCCTGCATATAAAAAAACATTGCATTTTCATCTTTGGTCTTCAAGATTGAATTCTTGTGTATCTGAAATTTAGTGCATAAACAGTTTGTTTGTGACAGTACATGTAATTGTACATGCTCCCATGGCAATAATGTATTCCGGTTATATTTCTTGAATGGAGCATCACCATTGTGACAAAGTAGCTATACATTTAGTTCTTTGGCTAAAACTATATGCCATAACATGATTCGTGATTTTCTTCTGCTATTTAGTTAAGATAAGATATATTATGTGGATTCAAAAAGTTTCCAAACATGAAAGGGTTGCACGTCTTCCAGGAAGTAACTTGGATTACTGTACTCCAGTTAACCATAGACTGTGTTTTCTTATCTATATGGCGAAGAGTGGTAAGAGTGTTTTACGAGCTGCAAGAACTTCTTTCTGTTGCCTGGTGTGTGAGTGTTTGACTTGAGGTGCTGCATAATATATGGAACAAAAACTTTAAGAGAGTAAAGGTCGGATTTTGAAAGGGAACGTGCAATTGTTTAGTTTCAATACGATATGATCATGTTGTTAACATCGACGCCTCTAAATGATACGATTTTGAGAAAGTTTGTTTGGTTGTTTTGTGTCTTGTGTTCTCTAATCCTCAAAGGATGTGGAGGGAGTGATAACTTGATGAATATAACTGAAATTCTCTGATTAANCTTTTTATGTTTGTGATTGCAGGGGGGAAGTTTGGGGCCGTTTCGCCGGATATAAGTAGGCTTTTGCAGCTGTGTGATGAGGAAGATGATGCTACTAGTGGGTTAGCTGCCCCGAAGCCTGATCCTGATGGACTTAAACCTGTTGAGAATCCTGCTTTCCATGAGGTGGGTATTTGTTATCGTCGTCTACTTACTTGACATTTGTATGCATATTTTGATTGCGGGATGTAACTAATGAATTTACTGTAACTTGGAAAAACTGTAAAAGGAATTAAGCTCTTATGTTTCTTCAATGACTGTGCGTTCATGAATTGTATTATTTTTTAATGAGGTCAGGTTATAGAGTCATTTGCAGCTAAGCGGGGTTCCCGGTATTCTATTACAATTTACAAGTATTAATGTAAATGAGTTAATGAAACCTCATGATTTCTAGTGATCGTTTGTTTGTAGTTTTTTCTATTCATTTAGTTGACGTCCCGTGTTCTGTTTTTTTCTACAATACTTGCTCTTTTGATACTAAGATCTGATATTCTGATGTATCACGCTCAAAATTTTCCTTTGAATACACTCTTCCTTCAATCCTCATATTTAGTTGGTTTATAGTATACAAACTACCGACTCTCACTTCTTCATTCCACCTCTCTTTTTTCTTCATTTTTTTTCTTTTTATAAACTTTACATCAACACTTCACATAAGCGTACATAAAAAATACAAAATACGAAGTATGGATCCTCCATCTTTCGTTCAAATGCCAATACCCTAACAGCAAAGTGCAAACCAATTCTCAAATAGAAGAATTACCCCAAACTCACACAAAACTCGAGAAGACAACCAAACCAATCCTAAGCAACTAGCAACCCACCAGTGGACTTAAACTATTGGGTAGGCTAAGGTGAAATGGTGTAAGGAAACATAACATTTATAATGGTGTGTCTACTTCGGTCCATTTTAGAAGGTTGGTATTCAGTTCAAACTGATTGGGTCTGGAGACCCACTTGTTAATGCTGGTTTCGGGCTCTGTAGTTTTCTCTCTTCTTCGTTTCTTTTTCGTACTCCCTGCATATAAAAAAACATTGCATTTTTATCTCCAATCTTCAAGATTGAATCTTGTATTTCTGAAATTTACTGTTAACATAAACAGTTTGTTTGTGACAGTATATGTAATTGTACATGCTCCCATAGCAATAATGTATTCCGGTTATATTTCTTGAATGGAGCATCACCATTGTGACAAAGTAGCTATACATTTCGTTCTTTGGCTAAAAATATATGCCATAACATGATTCGTATTTTCTTCTGCTATTTAGTTTAGATAAGATATATTATGTGCATTCAAAAAGTTTCCAAACATGAAAGGGTTGCACTTCTTCCAGGAAGTAACTTGGAAATTACTGTACTCCAGTTAACCATAGACTGTGTTTTCTTATCTATATGGCGAAGAGTGGTAAGAGTAGTTTACGATCTGCAAGAACTTCTTCCTTTTGCGTGGTGTGTGAGTGTTTGACTTGAGGTGCTGCATAATATATGGAACGAAACCTTTAAGAGAGTAAAGGTCGAATTTTGTCACGGAACTTGCTATTGTTTAGTTACAAAACAATAAGATCATTTTGTTAGCATTGACGCCTCTAAATGATACGATTTTGAGAAAGTTTGTTTGGTTGTTTTGTATCTTGTGCTCTCTAATCCTCAAAGGATGTGGAGGGAGTGATAACTTGATGAATATAACTGAAATTCTCATAAATTCATGTATGCCTGCAGCCATGTGTGTTTAGGTATGCTTAACCAGTTTTTTCTTTTTCTTTTAATTAAATAGCTTCTGTGCTATGAAATAAATTACAATATAAAGCTATAAGCCATATCTCAGATTTTTATTATTATCAATTTCTGAGGTTGCTTATTATTAATATTTTGCAGAATTTTGCTGCTCAGATGTCTCAGGAGCAAGGCTTCCAGCTGGTTGATCAATGCAAAGGTTCTCCTTCCGGTGTCAACAATATAGGCGCACATAATATTGGTGTTGCTAATCAGCTGGATTATTTTTCATTTGATCTGCCACAAGATTTTGAGCAGAATTTTTTTACTGGCTTCAATGGCATGGGTCAAGAAGATGCTTCTTTAAATCAGATGACTGGCTATCTGCCCACCATTAGCCCTCCACCTTCTGCTTTTCTGGGACCAAAGTGCGCCCTTTGGGATNTTTTTATTATAATCAATTTCTGAGGTTGCTTATTATCAATATGTTGCATAATTTTGCTGCTCAGATGTCTCAGCAACAAGGCTTCCAGCTGGTTAATCAATGCAAAGGTTCTCCTTCCGGTGTCAACAATATAGGCGCACATAACATTGGTGTTGCTAATCAGCTGGATTATTTTTCATTTGATCTGCCACAAGATTTTGAGCAGAATTTTTTTACTGGCTTCAATGGCATGGGTCAAGAAGATGCTTCTTTAAATCAGATGACTGGCTATCTGCCCACCATTAGCCCTCCACCTTCTGCTTTTCTGGGACCAAAGTGCGCCCTTTGGGATTGTCCAAGGCCCGCACAAGGCTGGTGTGCTGACAGTAGGCCCGTTCAAGGGTGGTTTCCTGATTATTGCAGTAGCTTGCATGCTGCAATTGCACAAAATGAAGGACGATTTGGTATGACACCTGTCATACGACCTAAAGGTATCGAGCTGAAGGATACTCTGCTTTTTGCTGCCCTTAGTGCAAAGACACAGGGAAAGGATGTGGGTGTCCCAGAGTGTGAGGGGGCTGCAACTGCAAAATCTCCATGGAATGCACCTGGTTAGTTTGCTTCTTTTTCTTTAACTTATCATGCAATAAGGAGGTGGCAATTTTGACCCATTTATTAAGGAATGTTTGATTTGCGTTGTGATTATCTCAAACGGGTCACATACAATTTTTACCTATAAGAGGTATGGATTGAAAGTCACAGTATTTTATTAGTGCTAACATCTTAAACCATCCTAGTGAAATCTTTAAAATCAATACTGTAATAATATCGTTTTTCTAATCATAATGAACACATTAATGATCAATGAAATGGACCAAAGAGTGTATGACGTCAGTACATTCCAGCCCATGCATGTTGCATACAAAATGAGCTGTTGGACCTGCTAGACAACCAGCCCATGTTGCCTCTTAAAGGTGGCAGTTCAACCTATTGAGTTATGAATGGGTCAAATTCCAATTATGCTATACCTTAAACGGGTCAATTAACAAAAGTAGTTTAAAAGGGAATTTGTCAATTGGGTCGATGCTCGACGAAAGCTTTATGTTCAATGCATAAAGCCTCCTAAAATGTATTAGTTGAAAAAATAGATTATTGTTATGCAATTATTGTTAACATGATAATGGTTTATTACTTAATAAGAAATTCCAAAATGGGTCTACCCAATCTGACCTGTACCAGAAAAAGACTTGTTTTGACTTGTTGTTCAACCAGTCCAACCTGCCCATTTTGCGACCTCTGATAGGATGATAACTGCNAGCTTGTTGTACAAAAGTGGTTCCTAGTCAAAAGATCAATAATAGTGCTTCAAGTCCTAATGGGTCTGTTGAACAGATTCCAGCCGCACCAGAATCCATCATACAAAGTTCTACAGCTTCTCAAATTTTTGAAGAACTTTCAGTTACCAAGACGAAAAGCCTTGAACAAGTCGAGAACTAAAGACACATAAGTTGGCGACGTTATATATCCCTTGCTGAATCCATCGTATTTGAGAAGCTTCATTTGAACACTATTTAATCCCACTTTAAAAAATGGAGAAGGGAGCGTACCCCATGACTCGTTATTACTTCAAATCCTGGTCATCGATAAGTCCGCAGTATATCATTATGAATGACAAAACGAGGTTGCTGATGTCAAGTTTGTTCACTACTGTAGTTTACTAGACAAAATATTATTTTCTTGCGAACAAACGTGAGAGGGAACCTTGCCGCAGTATCCACAACCAGCCATATTTTATGCTTGTGGCAATGGTTGGCATGATCCAACGATGGTGTTTTCTAAAATCTCATTCCATTGACCATTGTAGCAGTATGTGTTTTCGGTTATTGGGTATGACTGTTGAACCAACATAATAAATGGTGGGGAATGCATCTCATACAATAACCTATGAGAGTCATGAAATAATATGAGTGGCGGCGATTAGCATGTGCAAGTGGTGCAACCGCACCGGGCCCCCTTTGTAAAGGGCCCCCAATTTAGTATACATCCATTAATATTTATAGTAACACTTTAAATATTTGTAGTTTTTTTTTTTGTAGCGTAGAATTTGAATTTTGTTATGTTTTGCGTAATGTCAAAGAACTTTTTATTTTCCATAATAGTTAAACTTTTCGTGATTTATGGGGGCCTCATTTGTGATTTCGCACCGGGCCCCCAAATCAATGAGACGATTAATATCATAGAACATTCTTATTAGTTACTTATATTCTATGTTTTGGCTTGTTGTATTTGATATATATGTGAGGTTTTTGATTCATTGAAACCTATGAATTGAAGATAGTCAAGTATGAGTTTATTGCATCTCATTGGATTTGTGTTATTAGCTAGCTAATGGCTTTTCAATCAAGCATGATGTTTGATTATATGAGTTTAACGTAGTATATCCAGAGTCAAACTTTGAAAATCGACTATTTTGTTGTTTTGTGGACGTTTTTTTTGGTGCAGTGTTGTTTTGTGGACTTTACTCGTGGCTAAATGCCCCGGTTCTAGTAGTGAGTAGAAAGACGACAACTTTATCAAATCCTAAGACTATGTTTATCGGTGATCTTCCCCAACCGATTGGGACCACAAAACTAATAAATATATAATATTATATTAATTTTATACAAAAGTTGGAAAATAATAGCACCGATCCGGTCACTTGGTGACCTTCAAATCCTTTAACGAATCTGCCACATGTCACAATATGGTTGGCTATGAGTATATATGTAAGTTTAATTAAGAATGGTAGAGAGAGATGGTGAAATTAGGAAATACTGGATAAAGAGCAAGAGAAGAGATGTAAGTTTATATGTAAGTTTAGGCACATGACCAAAATCAAATAAAAGATAAGTAGGGAATAGAAAGTATGGTTACCGTTGCCGGAAAATGGTGTCGCCGGAAATAGCCAGTGAGTAGAGGAAAGTTGGAACTGGATAGAAAGAGTGGGTGAAGAAAATGAGAGTGAATAATGAGAGATGTGTAATGTTGAGTAAGAAAGTCAAGGTAGATAAGTTTTCAAAGGTCAAATATAGTGTCTAACTATTTACTTCTGACGTGTCTTTTTTTTAGCTGCTTATGTGTCTTTCTTTTAGCTGCTTAAAGTCTTTCTTTTAGCCTGCTATAGAAAAAAAGAGATCTTTTTATATAATAGGAAGAGATATTATAATACGGATTAATTGTTAAAAGTTTAGTATATTATAAAAGTTAATTTCTTTATTTTTATATAAAAGAACTAATATTACTCCATCCGTCTCAAAATAAGTGTCCAGTTTGACTTTTCAGAGTCAAATTGGTTCAACTTTAACCTTAAATATTTTGTTTTGTATTATATAATACTTGATGAAATATTATACCAATGAAAAATACACTTAAAACTCAATCCATTCATATATTTTGCATCAAGTATTATATAACACCCGCAAAAATAGATAAGGTCAAAGTTGATCCAGTTTGACTCTGAAAAGTCAAACTGGACACTTATTTTGGGACGGAGGTAGTATATGTTAGGTTGGGTTGGGTTCTTGATAAATGGTAAAAAAGTTGAGATTGGTTGTATGTATGGGTTGTATAGGTGGAGGAGTAAGAAAATAATATTTTAATGAAAGATTGGGTTGGATGAGGTTGTGAATAAAGATAGTCTGTTAAAATTTTATAATTATGACTATCATAAATAATTACTAATAACGAGTAGCACATAGATGCGGAAGCGTAGGATCACATATAACAAATAATAGTTAACTAAAACATAAACAGAAAACGTACCGTATGCAATTCTTGAATGGGGATGAACAAGTGATGAACCCTAATTAGGGTTTATGTAGATCTATGAATAACCCCTTACCTTTTTGTTGTTCGATCTCTTGATAATTACTATAGTGAGTAATTACCTCGTTCTTGTACACACAAACTACTAACGAATTAAAGGTTGATGCAAGTAAACAAAAACACTAAATTTTTCTTTATGAAAAAATCGATCCAAACCCTTTGGGGTGTTTGGTTGATCGGTTTGGAACAAGGAGAAGAGAAAGAAAACCAATTTAGGGTTATGAGTACAAGAGGTGAAAAACAAATAACCTTGGGTTTCTTTATATACTAATTGAAAAACTTTGGGAGCAAGTTAGGGCAAGGGGAAACCCCCTTGGGTTTGTGTTCGACCGGCCTAGGACCCAAAGAGGTCCTTCCGGATCTTTCTTGCCTCTTATTTTCAATCTAGTCCTTCACGTTTGCATTTAACGATAGTTAGTCCATACGGTTAATAACTAACGACCGTTATGTCCATTTAGTGTTTAAATAATAAATATACATAACATTTAATATTTATTATTATACTTTAATTCTCGTTTGTAATGCGTGCAATCCCGAGGTCTCGTGGTCGATTCTAGACATTTACGTATTAATAAATAACCATTATTCCAACAGCTCCCACTTGATTATATATTAATAGTAAAATGACATTGGTTGGCGTCTTGCAACACTCCAATGCCCCTAGTTCAAACCAGCTGAGTTTCCTGGAAAACCCTTAACGATTCATCGTTATTATTATCCTTTTGTTTCTAATACTCTGATTAATAAAGAAATAAATCTTTATTAATTTTCAGTTTCTCGTATATCAATGATTGAACAAAATTACCAAAACATCTGAACGTATTCCAGATAGACTTTGGGCGTGGCCACGCAAAAATTTTGTTAATCCTACGAGTGGCCCATAGTATTAAACTTCAAAACAAATTTGAAGGAACAAATTCTATTTTGACTACAAGACTAACCCATGAACTTTGAAACACTTCTGAAAACAACCCTTATAACTACCAGTTACGGTTAGCGGTAGATTGCTCCACAGAAATGCACTACATTCATGACACTTATCTGGTATCTCAAGTCTGAGGATAACTAATTATGATTTACTTAGATAAATAAAATCATTTAGTTTGGGATAAGTCAAATATCCAATTCATTGAATACCTTAATTGTCTTCCCTTAATAATATTCCATATTATTAACCAACAATGGACAGTTTTAGAATAATAAAATTATTCAAGGATATAAACATGCAAAAACAGGATATATATTATTAAAGCAATTGAAATAAACATAACCATACTTTATTTCATTGGAAATTAATAATCGTACATTACATCCTTTATCCAAATACTAATCACAAATGGGCATGAAACTTTCAGCTTTACGAAGACCTATTCCTTCAGCTAAGTTATAAAGCTTAGTGCCAGGTAGAGCTTTCGTCAATTGATCAGCCAAGTTATCATCTGTGTGAACTTTGAGTAATTCGATCTCTCCAATCGCCACTTGCTCACGCACGTAGTGATATTTGATCGGGAAATGTCTGGTGCCCCTCATGAGTCCAGGCTCATGGGCAAATGTGATTGCAGCAGAATTGTCACAATACATTTTAATAGGTCGTTGTATCGATGGCATAACTCCAAGGCCCGAAACGAACTTCCTAATCCAAACAGCTTCCATTGCAGCTTCAGAAGCAGCTACATACTCACTTTCTGTCGCAGACATAGCCAATATACTCTGCTTCTTGCTCCTCCAATCCACAGCTCCTCCATTAATGACAAAGACATAACCCGTCTGAGACTTCGTATCATCCTTATCACTTTTCCATGAAGCATCACAGTAACCTGTTACATCAAGTTCTGCATTTGGATCTGGATTACCCCCATAAACTAAGAATACATCTTTAGTAGCCCTAAGGTACTTAAGAATATTCTTCACAGCAGTCCAGTGAGCTTCACCTGGATTTTGCTGATATCGACTGGTTAAGTTCTGAGCAAATGCCACATCTGGCCTTGTGCTTTTCACCGCATACATTAAGGATCCCACAGCCGAAGCATAAGGAATTCTCTTCATGCGATTCACCTCTGCAGGTGTTGAAGCACACAGTTTGCTACTCAAGCCATGGTGTTCTTGCATTGGCAAATATCCCTTTTTGGAATTTTGCATATTGAATCTCTTCAATATTTTATCAATGTAAGCACTTTGGCTTAATCCAATTAATCGCTGAGATCTATCTCTATATATCTTAATTCCCAGAATAAATGCAGCTTCCCCTAAATCTTTCATAGAAAAACACTTTCCAAGATATGCCTTGACTTGCTGCAAACTTGGAATGTCTTTTCCCATGATCAATATGTCATCGACATATAAAATAAGGAAAATTACATTACTCCCACTAGCTTTGTGGTATACACATGGCTCATCAAGATTTTGAGCAAATCCAAATCTTTTGATTTCCTCATCAAATCTTTTATTCCATTGCCGTGATGCTTGCTTCAATCCATAAATGGATCTTTGAAGCTTGCATACACGGTTTGGGAATTCTGGATTGACATACCCCTCAGGCTGCGCCATATAGATGTCTTCATCTAGGCGACCATTTAAGAAGGCGGTTTTGACATCCATTTGCCAAATCTCATAGTCATAGTATGCAGCTATGGCTATAAGAATCCTAATGGCCCTAATATCGGCTACGGGAGAAAAAGTTTCTTCGTAGTCAATACCAAACGTTTGAGTAAACCCTTGAGCTACCAAACGGGCCTTATAGGTGTGTACAATGCCATCCATATCAGTCTTTAACTTGTAGAGCCATTTACTCCCAACTACCTTGGCACCAGGAGGAAGGTCTACTTCAGTCCAAACTTCGTTATCATGCATGGATTGCATTTCCCCATCCATAGCAACCTGCCATTTAGCCTTTTCAGGACTTTTCATGGCAGCCTTATAACTAGTAGGTTCATTAAGATCCCCTAGTATAGACTGATCGCACTCTACATTAAGACATAGTCGATCAGGTGCTTTTATAGTCCTTTCGGATCTACGGATAGGAACCACCTCAACTTCTGGTGGAGGACCCAGACTATCTGGTTCTTCAGGAAGTTGACTAGTGTTTTCAGAAGGTAATGCATCAACATGATCGTCTTCCAGATCATACTCTCTCCCACTGAATTCTTGAGATATGAGTTCCTTTTCCAAGAAATCACCATACCTTGCAACAAACACTTTGTTTTCAGGAGGATAATAAAAGTAGTAACCCATCGTTTCCTTTGGGTATCCTACAAAGATGCATTTAACAGATCTTTGTTGGAGCTTATCAGCAGAGTCACGTTTAACATACGCCTCGCAGCCCCAGACCTTTAGATAAGACAAGTTAGGCACTTTACCGGTCCATAACTCATATGGTGTCTTATCTACCTTCTTTGTGGGAACCATATTGAGAATGCGAACAGCAGACTCTAAAGCATAATCCCAAAACGAGAAGGGAAGAGTTGTTAGATTAAACATAGATCGTATCATATCTTGCAATGTACGATTTCTTCTCTCAGATACACCATTTTGTTGTGGAGTATATGGAGAAGTAAGGTGCTGGACAATTCCTTCCTTAGCTAGATAATCTATAAACTCTTGACTCAGGTATTCACCACCTCTATCGGATCGAAGAGCTTTAATCTTCTTTCCGAGTTGCAACTCTACTTCTGCTTTAAACACTTTGAATGTTTCAAAGACCTCATGTTTATGTTTAAGTAAATAAACATAACCATAACGACTATAATCATCCGTAAATGTTAAGAAGTAGCTAGCACCCCTCCTTGACACATGTCTAAGTGGTCCACATACATCTGTATGAATAAGACCAAGTAGATCAGAAGCCCTTTCAATCCTATTTTTAAAGGGTTTCTTTGTCATCTTGCCCGCAATACAAGATTCGCATTTATCAAATGATTCATCATTGATCTTTTCTAAAAGCCCATCGCGTTGCAGCTTTTCCATGCGAGTCTTGCCAATGTGAGCAAGTCGACAATGCCAAAGATAAGAAGAATCCTGACCTTTCTTGATTCTCTTATGGTTGATGCTATAGACTGAATTATTATTGAAAGCATTATCATTATCATTCATGTCCAATTCAAAGATACCATTCACAGCAATTGCGTTAAAATAAAAAACACCATTTAAAGAAACTGAAATTGCATTGCTTGAAATAGTATGATGAAATCCAAGATCCAACAAACATGAAAAGGAAATGACACCTCTAACAATTGACGGTGCATAATGACAATTATTTAAAGATAGTACGAGACCCGAAGGTAACACTAAATTAAATGTTCCTATAGCTTCAACTCTTGCAGGCGCTCCATTACCAACGTGCAAGAATTGTTCCCCATAGGCAAGCTTCCTCTCCTCTCTAAACCCCTGCAAAGTATTGCAGATATGAATTCCACAGCCCGTATCATATACCCATGAATTCAGTTTATGAGATAAAGAAAATAATTCAATCATAAAGAACGCACCTGAAGTACTGGCTTGGCCAGCCTCACTTTGCTGCTTCTTTTGTCGCAAGTCATCTATGTAGAGCGCACAATTGCGTTTCCAGTGCCCCGGTTGATGACAGAAGTGACACGCCTGATCCTTCTTCGTAGGAGGATTCACCTTAGGCTTCTTGGGTTGGTTTTGATTCACCTTTGGATTAGGTTGATAAGCCAGAACCTGCTTGCTTTTGTCAGCCTTACCCTTACCCTTGTTCACATGCGATTTCTTCTGGATTCTACCCCCTTGAATTGCCAACACTTGTGGGGTAGGAGCCTTGCCCTTTGATGGTAGATGTCTCTCATAATCAACAAGCAGTGCGAGTAATTCAGAGACTGTCTTCCCCGAGCAGTGCATGTTCCAATTTTGCACAAAACCAGCAAAGTCCTTGTTAAGGGATCTGTTGATCAAGTGAACTTGAACATTGTCGGGGTAACCAAATCCGATTCTGTAAAGTTGATCGAAGAATTCCCTCATCTCATTTACATAATCTTCAACTGGTTTTCCATCAGCATGCTTGCAGCAATGTAGTTTGTCCAAAGACTCGTACAATTCAACTGCTGGAGTTTTTTCATAGCGCTGCCTAAGCTCGCTAATTATGTCATACGGGAAATAATGCTCAAACTTCTTTTGCATTACCGGTTCCATACTTTGAAGCATCAAACAACCGACTTCATTGTATTTACCAAGTGTGACTCTCCATTCAGCCTTAACCTGCTCGGTCGCTGTAGGACCAGTAGGTTCAACAGGGCAACGGGTATTCAAATAATCGAGTTTACCGGTTGCTTTCAAGACAATTCTAAGCGAACGGTACCAATCATTGAAATTCTTTCCAGTCAATTTGGCCCTTTCAAGATGACTCTTGAAAGCAGCAAACACGGAGTTATCGGGTTGAGCCATTTCTACAGAAAAAGTTCAAACATTAGTATTTTCGATAAGAAAATATTTTCAAGTAAACATAATACCCATGGAAATATTCATATAACCATCTTAGTTTCTTGAAAATCTAGGATCCAACTTTTCATAATTTTACTACGTCAGTTGATCTGCCATATAGTAAATCATTATAAAAGATGGTAATCTGTCGAACAATAATTGGCAAACAATTTTTCCAATTCCTAGAAAATTATGGGATTTACTTCAAGTTGATTCATCAACTTGCCGTGTAAGCATGTTTTATCCCATCTCATGCCGTAAGCTCTAGGTCTCACGCATCAACTTACTTAAGTCGACTAACTTAGAGACTGCAAATTAACCATGTGTGGTCTCACGCACACTCGGAAATTTGCCTTGTCCTTAATCTTTGGCCTAGGTCTCACGCATACCAAAGAAAAATTCCAAGTGTCCTTTATCGTTAGATGGCATGTGACTTAAATTTTAGGGTATTTAGTTTTTGATGTGTCAAAAACATGTATAAAGATGCATGCACTCATCTTTATGACATAAATTTTACAAAACAATTTTTCTAATCCAATTCATTAAAGTGAGTATCATCAAAGTTTTAATTGGTGCGTTGAGCGAATTACAACATTGCACTAAGAGGCTTCGATCTAAAAGGAATCCAAGATGACATACAAGCGAGCGTAGAGACAGAATGGAGTCTCTCTAAGGCCACAATTTAATGCGAAACCAAACTTATGCCTCACCTTATAGTATGCCATTGAGCCTTGAAAACGTTAAAGAACAGTCACCTCAACCAATTAAAAGTTTATGAAAACTCAAAACTATGTTTCACCATTATTAGTCCAATTTAATTTTTCTTTTGAAAACTACCCTTGTTATTGCTTACAATTAAATAAACACATAACAATTAACAAGTAATTTAAAAGAAAACAATACAATCAACTAATAAATAAACAAGGTGAAAACACATAGCCGCATGCAAGCTTAATTAGATCAAACCCTAATTAAAACAATTCTAGGTTATCATGTGCATAATTAACCAAAACTTTCACTTTGCACAAGTGAGCCACATACATCGCCTAAACGATTGCGTAAGCTTAGGTTAATTAATACACCACATAAGTAAATTGATTTTAATTATAATTGGAGTCTTCCCCAATTCTAGATCTATCTAATTACTACGTTGTGGATCACATACTTGCATATAAAACATAATAAATAATAATCCATGACTAACATGCATGTTTCGTCATGGATTCATGCAAACCAATTACCAAGTTGTACACATAAACATGTTACAAACCTAGGGTTTCTAATCAATTAACAATTAATTAATTAAAGACACAAAACCCTAATTAGGGTTCATGGAAGTTTCGACCCCCCCTAAATTAGGGTTAGGGTTTTTTAATTTTTCACAAAAACTAAAGAAAAACCCTAGAAAACAATAACATGTTATCTAAAACAATCAAGATACGTTTTTTATTGGTTTTAGTAAGCAATTACATGTTATACATGGCTCGTGATGCCACTGTTAGAATTTTATAATCATGACTATCATAATAAATTACTAATGCAAAGTAGCACATAATAGCGGAAGCAAAGGATCAAGTATAACATATGAATTGTTAACTAAAACATAAATCGAAAACGTACCTCAAGCAATTCTTGATTAGGATTGAACAAGTGATGAACCCTAATTAGGGTTTATGTAGATCTATGAATAACCCCTTACCTTTTTGTTATTCGATCTCTTGATAACAACAATAGTGTGTTGTTACCTCGTTCTTGTACACACAAACTAAACTGAATAAAAGAGATTGCAAGATCAAAGTGAATACTTTATGTTTTTGAAAAACAAAATCGACAAGCCCTTGTAGGGGTTGTTTGCCGATCGGTTTAGGGAAGGAAAAGAGAAGGAAAACCAAGCCTTTAGGTTTAGTGTACAAGAGATCTCCTAATGAATGAACCTTGGCCTTGTATTTATAGGATTAGACAACTTAGGGAACAAGTTAGGGTTTGGGAAACCCCCTCCCTTTGTGGATCGACCGGCCATGCCTCCTAGGAGGGTGTTCCGGATCCTTCTTGTCATCTAATAACACTCTAGTCCTTCTCGTTTCTTCCTAACGATATTTAGTCCATACATTTATTAACTAATGACCGTTATATCCGTTAAGTATTCAAATAATAATAATAATTATATATAACATTTAATATAATCATTATTATACTTTTATTCTCGTTTGTAATGTGTGCAATCCCGAGGTCTCGGGTTCGATTCTAGACATTTACATATTAATACATAACCATATTTCCAACAGCTCCCACTTGGTTATTTATTAATAGTAAAATGATATTGGTCGGCGTCTTGCAACACTCCAATACCCCTAGTTCAAACCGAGCTGAGTTTCCTGGAAAAACCCTTAACGATTCATCGTTATTATTATCCTTTTGTTTCTAATACTCTGATTAATAAAGAAATAAATCTTTATTAAATTTCAGTTTCTCGTATATCAATGATTGAACAAAATTACCAAAACATCTGAACGTATTCCAGATAGACTTTGGGTGTGGCCACACAAACATTTTGTCAATCCTACGAGTGGCCCATAGTATTAAACTTCAAAACAAATTTGAAGGAACAAATTCTATCTTGACTACAAGACTAACCCATGAACTTTGCAACACTTCTGAAAACAACCCTTATAACTACCAGTTACGGATAGCGGTAGATTGCTCCACAGAAATGCACTACATTCATGACACTTATCTGGCATCTCAAGTCTGAGGATAACTAATTATGATTTACTTAGATAAGTAAAATCATTTAGTTTGGGATAAGTCCAATATCCAATTCATTGAATACCTTAATTGTCTTCCCTTAATAATATTCCCATATTATTAACCAACAATGGACAGTTTTAGAATAATAAAATTATTCAAGGATATAAACATGCAAAAACAAGGATATATATTATTAAAGCAATGTAAATAAACAAACCATTCTTTATTTCATTGGAAATTAATAATCGTACATTACATCCTTTTATCCAAATACTAAAATAGATCAATGCATGATAATTCTAGTTAATGAATTATGCCTCAAGTCATGTCAATCATACTTGTTGACTAGGCATAAATCAACTAACTTTGATCTATAATAATTTTGAGAATACTTATTTCAAGAATTTAATTAGCAAAATTCTTGTATGTGTGTATCCAACTATCTTGATATAATCACACAATATTTCATAAATGATGTGATATCCTCAACCATCAATTTATGACAATCAAACTTTCAAACATTTTAAAGTTTAAAGTATTCTAATTCTTTAATGTATAATGCAACTATGCTCTTAGTCGAGCACAACTAGTTCACATGGCCATTAACAAGGATAAAATCCTACCATGACTAGTATTGAGTGTCATCTCAATTAAACTAGCATCATTGTATTAAAACTACAATATGCTCTTTAAAATCCCGTAAACTTAATATCCATTGTGTAATTTTGATGCCTTCCAATCTTTCAAGATTTACTGTCGGCTATAACAATTACGCAACAATTTGCTATATTGTATATACTTAGAATTTAGGAGCAGTTCCAGGTTGAGGATCGTTATTCTAAGACCAAACATATTCCATTAGAATATTCATTACACAAGTTATATAATAACTTTGATTGGATATCAAATATTGTCGAATCATTGAGCATGATACAACAATAAAATGATATACACGAAAATCCTTCAGTCATACTTAGATTTTATTCATGCTATATCTTTACAAATATATATATATATTTAGTCTTTCAAAATGATATATCATATTCTATTAGATTTATTTACCGCACAAGTTTATTAAACAATAAACTCTTGTTCCAAGGTTGTATGTTTTATTTTCTAAATCATCTAAGTAAATTTTCATTCCAATAAGACTTAACATTTTACTTATATGGAATTTTACTTCTTATATGTTATACAACATATATGATTTAGTAAATCAAACATAATACTCCCACTAGCTTTCAGGAATACTTAGAAATTACCTTATTCCAATTATAAATCAAAACATTGATTTAACAATTAATCATAAGAGTAATCTCCTAGATGCATGCATTATCCATTCATGGATTATTGCGCTTTGTATACTTCCAAAGATTTATTTGAATTCATAAACTCCCTTTGATTACTTATCGTCCTCGCTCAAGTAATCATTCAAGAAAGAGTTTTGATATTCATTGTCAAATTTCATATTCATATAAATATGACAATTACCATCTTTGTATTTTTAATGTGCTTAGGAAAGAGTATTCAATCATAGTTAATTGCTTAAATATGATTAATAATCTTGTCATAAGACATACATTAAAATATGTATACAATTTTGTCCATATGAGTTTTAACAAAGATTTAAACCACTAGGGTTACATTATCTTTGAATAAACTCATCATCATTCTCTAACTATTAAGAATTAAGATAAACCAAATTTGTAAAATTTGAATATCTTTATGAACAGCATCTATAACATTCATAGTATGAGTAGTTTACCCAATCCATTATTTGGTAATACTTCATCATATAATTCCCAGCATATTAATCAAATACCTGAGATATCCAAGTGGATCTATGAATGATAATTCCATCATCATGAGGTTTATCATTTACATGTTAAGCCTCATCATGATCTTTACTAGTGTGTTTTTAGAAGATTATGTATTTTGTAATAAACTCCCACTTGCCTTTAGTAATCTATAGACTATCTATAAATACTTAGCAATAAGAGCAACAATCCAATTTTCTCTTTTTGGGATATTACAAATACACATTGAGAGTTCCTGACATGCTTTGTTAATAACTTTCACATAAGTATCTTAACAAATTCTGAACTTCAATTTTAAGACTTAATGTGATTCATCACATTCCAGGATGTCTTATAAATCTTCTAGGAGTCTAATTGAGTATATTAAATTCATACTCAATTTTCTAACCTTGATAACTTTTGGAAGAAAGAAGTTATAGTTATCTTTAATCAAACAATAACAATAAAGTTTGATTCTCCTAACCGAACATACCATAAATTTGTGGTATTTTATTAGGACTCACATTGTCAGACAATCTATCAATATGAAAGATAAACTTATATCTTTTAGCTTGTCTATTTACCAACTAAATCAGCTTAATGATAAAATAGAATTTCCAAGCCACTTTGCATGCTTTATAACCTAAGTACTTATTAATCAAGTTACTTCTTGTTCATGTTTCTATAAGAAGACATAAACTGTTATAATCCCATTACACGTTATTAATCATTGATCAACTCAATGACTTCTTGTATATGTCTTAATTAAAAGACCATAACAAGTTAACGTCTTACTTTATTATAAGTCTTGTAATACTTAAAAGACTTCATGTTTATAATTATAGAATACAATATAAACATGTATAATTAAAGTAATCATGAACACCATCATTTGGTTTCAATAATATTTTCAAGTTAACTCACTACTTCATTTATTTATGTCATTCTAAGAATACATAATTATTGAAGTAGTATTATATTACTTCATGCATTTATGTCATTCCAATAATACATAAATATTTGAAGTTGTCTTGTTATCATATTGACACATGTTCTAATAGATGTCTAATTTAGAAACAGTAAATTATCCATGTAGGTCTCACGCATACATGGAAATTCACCTTGTTGTTGGAATTTAGTCTGCGTCTCACGTTTACTAAATTTCAACACCAAGTGTTTCTTAGATTAGATGTATTAATCATATTAGAACTATAATCTCTTACTTTGCAGTTAAGAGAATCCTTTAAATCATATTACTATGTGTTGTACCTTGCACACAATCAAGATTTCTCCCACTTGTGCATGGAACAACATCAAGTACCACATAAACAACACGCACGCGTTTGTTATTGTGAACAATATGATTTGTGTCATTATGTTAACATAACTAGTAGATATAGAGTCATTCAATCAATCAAGGAAACGTACATGACTATCCTTGAAAATATTAATGTCTATATTTTGGAAAGTAATTATCTTGAGATATACAAAAGATAATCTGAGATATACAATCAAGACAAAAGTCTTATAACTCCCACTGAATTAGAGAACATTACAATAATCCCTTATTCAGTAATAGGCACACAATACTCCCACTGAATTTGACAACATTGTAAATGTTTCATTAATCAGTGAAAGGAATTAGTGTACTATTTACTTTCCTACATCTTTTGAGAAAAACCCATTCCAACAATTATATAGGTTCTAAAAGAATGTATTCTACTATGTAAATGTGATTCATCACATTCCAAACTATTAACTTGAAAAAACTGGGCATGCAATTTCTTCCTGAATAGATCTATCATACCAACAATTGTATGTAGTATCTTTAAATGGTCAAAACAAAACAACTAGATAAAATTGCTAGTTTGTCTTTTACCATTTTGCGGTAATTTGTCTAGTTTCTATTTTAATAACTCATAAAGTGCAAATCATCTTACTATTAAAGATTGCTATGAGTTATTTATTTAGAAAATAAACAATTCTAATTATCCTATTGTACCTTTCTCATTCATGAAAAGGATTAGGATTAAGTCTCACACTTCTCTATATGGAAAGAAGACTATGTTTATTCTTTTCGTAAAGTTGATCCTAACCAAAAACCCATACGGGTGTAGATCAATTTACTTGTGAAAAGAATAACTCATGTTTACGGTTCAATGTTGCATTAATACATTTAAAAGAATTTGCAAAATTCAATTTTAGTATTTTCGATAATACATGTTTTCAAGAAAATATAATACCCATGGAAATATTAATATAACCAAATAATTTTCTTGAAAACCTAGGATCCAACTTTTCATAATTTCACTACGTCAGTTGATCTGCCATATAGTGAATCTTTATAAAAGATGGTAATCTGTCGAACAATAATTGGCAAACAAGTTTTCCAATTCCTAGAAAATTATGGGATTTACATCAAATTGATTCATCAATTTGCAATGTAAGCATGTTTCATCCCATCTCATGCCGTAAGCTCTAGGTCTCACGCATCAACTTACTTAAGTCGACTAACTTAGAGACTGCAAATTATCCATGTGAGGTCTCACGCTCACTCGGAAATTTGCCTTGTCCTTAATCTTTGGCCTAGGTCTCACGCATACCAAAGAAAAATTCAAAGTGTCCCTTATAGTTAGATGGCATGTGACTTAAATTTTTAGGGTATTTAGTTTTTGATGTGTCAAAAACATGTATAAAGATGCATGCACTCATCTTTATGACATAAAATTTTACAAAACAATTTTTATAAATCCAATTCATTAACGTGAGCACGATCAACAAGGTTTTAATTAAGGCGTTGAGAAACTTACAACATTGCCTTAAGGTGCTTCGTACAATAATGTTTCAAGATGACACACAGGCGAGCGTAGAGACAGAATGGAGTCTCTCTAAGGCCACAATTTAATGTGAAACCAGACTTTTACCTCACTTTACAGTGTATCATTGAGTCTTGAAAGGCATCAAGGTACAGTCGCACCAATCAATTAAAAGTTTATGATTAAAGCTCAAAACTTGGTTTCACCATTATTAGTCCAATTAATTTTTCTTTTGAAAATTACCCTTGTTATTGCTTACAATTTGATAAATACATAACACATAATAAGTAATTTAAAAGAAAACACATAACCAACTAATAAATTAATAAAGCGGTGAAAACAATTAGCCACATGCAAGCTTAATTAGATAAAACCCTAATTAAAATAATTCTAGGTATATAATGTGTATAATCAATCAAAACTTTCACTTTGCACAAGTGAGCCATATACATCGAAACTTCGATTGCGTAAGCTATGATCGATTAGTACACCACATAACAAGCAAATTGATTTTAATTATAATTGGAGTCTTCTCCAATTTTAGATCTATCTAATTATTATGTGAAACATATACTTGCATATAATAAATAATCCATGACTAACATGCATGTTTCGTCATGGATTCATGCATAACAATTTCCATATAGCACATCAATATGTAACAAACCTAGGGTTTCTATCCAATTTTATTAATCAAATTAATCAAAACACAAAACCCTAAAACATGTTACAAACCTAGGGTTTCTAATTAATTACTAATCAAATTAATTAATTTAAACCACAAACCCTAATTAGGGCTTATAGATAAATCGACCCCCCCCCCCATAAATTAGGGTTAGGGTTTTAATTTTTCTTAAAAAAAATAAAAGAAAACCCTAGAAACAATAACGTGTCTATCTAAAACAATCAAAGATACGTTTTTTATTGGTTTTAGTAAGCAATTACATGTTATACATGGCTCGTGATGCCACTGTTAAAATTTTGTAATTATGACTATCATAAATAATTACTAATAACGAGTAGCACATAGATGCGGAAGCGTAGGATCACATATAACAAATAATAGTTAACTAAAACATAAACAAAAAACGTACCGTATGCAATTCATGATTGAGGATGAACAAGTGATGAACCCTAATTAGGGTTTATGTAGATCTATGAATAACCCCTTACCTTTTTGTTATTCGATCTCTTGATAATTACTATAGTGAGTAATTACCTCGTTCTTGTACACACAAACTACTAACGAATTAAAGGTTGATGCAAGTAAACAAAAACACTAAATTTTTCTTTATGAAAAAATCGATCCAAACCCTTTGGGGTGTTTGGTCGATCGGTTTGGAACAAGGAGAAGAAAAAGAAAACCAATTTAGGGTTATGAGTACAAGAGGTGAAAAACAAATAACCTTGGGTTTCTTTATATACTAATTGAAAAACTTTGGGAGCAAGTTAGGGCAAGGGGAAACCCCCTTGGGTTTGTGTTCGACCGGCCTAGGACCCAAAGAGGTCCTTCCGGATCTTTCTTGCCTCCTATTTTCAATCTAGTCCTTCACGTTTGCATTTAACGATAGTTAGTCCATACGGTTAATAACTAACGACGGTTATGTCCATTTAGTGTTTAAATAATAAATATACATAACATTTAATATTTATTATTATACTTTAATTCTCGTTTGTAATGTGTGCAATCCCGAGGTTTCGTGTTCGATTCTAGACATTTACGTATTAATAAATAACCATTATTCCAACATAGTCTAAGATCCATTTATATTCAAAAATGTCATAGAGAATTTTACCGGGGTGAATTAACCCTTTTACCCCCAAAAAAAAAGTCATAGAGAAAACTATTTTTCAAATGAATGTCACAGTCGATTACAAAACCTAAGATCATTGTCAAAATAAACGGGTAAACGTAGATTACTTATGGAATAGATCGAGGCTTTTTGGCTATGATATACGTGCATAACAAATATTTTCGAACTTTTTATTAACTATGACAAAATATTCAGCCAACGAAGTTTAAACCTTTTTTAAAATTTGGGATAAGGTCATAACAAAACAGCAGAAACTAGTTGGTGCAGGCATAATCATGAAACTAGTTGGTCTTGGCTCATTCTGTAACGGTAAGTTAACTTGGTTCCTTACCTCGTGCCTTCTTATTCCTAGTTTTGAAGCTGATTTTGGATATATATCTGACAAATATATACGAATTTCAGATTATTCGCAGGTGAAGAGTGTTGTCTTTGCTTTTGGAGTGATTTTGATGGAGCTAATAACCGGAAACTGATTGATATGAATATGTGCTGATTGAATCAAGAGATTCTTTAACGGGAGAACATGGGGTTGTTTTAATGCAGAGTATTCGTTATGCATTTGACAGCAGACTAAAATTTAACATCCTCCTAACAAGACAAGCAACCCGATTAGCCTTACTTTCTCAGAAATGTGTTGTAAACAAATCACACCTGCTGCGCCCAACCCTTGAATCAGTCTTTAAGGAGCTAGAAGAGATATATACTAAAACGATTCGATCAGTCTTTGTAATGTCGCATGATCAGGCTAAACAAACGCAACACAACCCATTTATGTAGAATGGTAATGATTGAGAATGATTTCGTTGATTGTCTTGATTGATTACATTGTACATATTTATAGCAATAATAGGAATATTCTAGACTCGGGCTTGAGCCCGTCACATCTCTACAATACATTACGGGCTAACACTCCCCCGCAGTCCGAGCGGCGAAATCGCGAAAGCTCGGACTGGAGATTAAAAGCTAATAAATTAAAGCAAATAAATAATTGTTGATGAAGACATTCGACAGCAAGCGGAAGCACATCTTCAGCAGGGAACAAACCGGATAAACCAAAGTATCCGTATCACACAGGATAAACCAAAGTATCCTGACCAAACGGGATAACCCAAAGTATCCCCTACAACTAAAATAAACGGGATAACCCAAAGTATCCCCTAAAACTAAAACAAACAGGATAACCCAAAGTATCCCCTACAACTAAAACAAACGGCACTAAAACAAAGGAAATTACAACTAAAACTTATGCACTTAACATCAAAAGAAAAGATAAAAAAGAAAAATAACGAAAGTTGGTTCTAAAACTTCAACCCCCAAAGAACCTTCCGAACAAACGGGGCGTGTTTTTCCCTAGAAAAACATAAAGATCCACTTCACAAATAAACATTAAAACCTGAGTGGGGCCTACCTAATGTTGTCGCATAATTTTTTTTTTCGGATCCCATTAACACACACAAAGAAATATTCAGCCAACCCCATTATTAAATACAATTCGTCCTTGGGAAAAGAGAGCAGCCACCATTTTCTTTGGCATCCCTTTTTATTTGATTCATATATCATTCGACCATTGAAAAACAAAATAAGAGAAAGAAAGACCCAGCCGACATTATTTTATTCGAAGACGGTTGGGGCTTTTTATTTCCGTGATAGATGGGATGTCACAAAGAAGTAGAGCCATAATTGTAGTGAATAGAGTACAAAAGTGACTATGGAGATAAGGATATACGTGATCCGGACCGTCGGCCGAAGCCGACGGCCGGGAAAAAATTAAAGTGGCGGAAGTTTAGGGTTTATGGGATGGATTAATTAGTTCTCTGATACCATGTAGAATGGTAATGATTGAGAATGATTTCGCTGATTGTCTTGATTGATTACATTGTACATATTTATAGTAATAATAGGAATATTCTAGACTCGGGCTTGAGCCCGTTACATCTCTACAATACATTACGGGCTAACAATTTCACCCGTCTTAAGTTGCGAATACAACAAGGAATCCAGTGAATCGTCTTTCAGTTGTTATTCTCATTTGCACTAAAAAATGGTATGTAGCTTTTAAATCCGAAGTCTTTGTCATCCGCTCAGTAAAATGTTAAGTATTGATATCACAAAAAGTTGGTAAAATTGTATGAATTACCGACTCATAGTTATGAGGAAGTATGTTTTTAGTTGCACCTAAACACGTGTTAGTACTCAATACTAATAGCAACTTACGATTGTAGTATACACCGCAATATATAAACAGGCAGAATTTCTACTATTTGGCCGATGTGGGACTCAAGACTTTATACAAGTTTTCATAAAAGTTGCTCAAAGAGATATGACATCTTTGTTATTGTAATAAGATATTAATTATGTTCTTTATATCAAAATTATAAAGATGTTCTTTGTAAAAAAAAATAAAAATAAAAATAAAAAGTTTACCTTCATAAATACAAATATAATATAAAATAACGTACAAATTATATCGCAAACACACCAAAAGTTAAGTACTAACTAATAGAAAGATAAAAACTTGTATCAATTAGTCGTGTCTCATATTTTGGGGTGATTGAATGGTTAAATTTGACCATCCCAAAAACTCAATCGCGAGTCCTAACTACATAACTTATGATAACCACATATTCATCATGTTTGGCGGAGCCGGTAAATATTATTTTTGGGATTGACTGAACCAGCATATAATAAATGGTTGGCATGATTCTATTGACCATAATTGTAGCACTTTGTGTTTTCGGTTATTGCGTATGACTGAACCAACATATAGATGGTGGGAAATGCATCTCATACAAATTAAAAAGGTTTTGTTTGATCACATATAATCATACCAACCCTACGATAATTTCAGTCAGGGGGAGAGTAGGTGACTGGAGGTGAAATATTTTTATTATTATTATTATTATTATTTTATATTTTGTAAAGGTAACTGGAGGTGGAAAGGTGGTAACCCAATTTTTTTTTAAATAGTTGAACTTCTATAAACCAACACTAAATGGCATAGTGGTTGGTCCTTTGTTACCTCACAAGAGGTCAACGGTTCAAACCTCGTTAGGCGTGTATTATGTACATTCAGAGGTGGCGAGAGAAGGGTCGGAAATGGAGTGTAAATGTGAGTCAAAAATGCTCGCTCTCCCCCTGAATAAGGAAAACCTCATCACCGTTTACCTGTTTTGAACATCTAATGTTGCGCTGTTATTTGGCAACATGGAGGTCATCTTATTGAGACCCTAGTCTTATCTAGTTTGCTGCCATAGTTGAACAAAGGGGTGAACATGAACTTATAGACATTTTGGAAATTAGTAGGTCCTTGCAGTTTGGAATGTCTGGAGGGCAATAATGAAGGTGCTGGTTAACAAATTGCTGAATTCGGTCTCACATCGCCTTGATGATCAAAGATCAAATCGTTGCAAACTTGCAATGGATGGTCAAATTCCTTCAATGCTACATACTAATAGTTTATTTGTATCGACAATCAGTGCTAATTAATGCAGAGATGCAACCACAATCTGGTTTCCTTTTATCGAACCCCAGCTGTGCAATAGGTGTTTTCCTTGGATAGCGCTATTGAAACGCTACTCGTTGGACCCTTCTATTTCTTGGTTGCTTAGTTCATCTTATGTTGAACAAATTAACATATTTGTTAGAAGTATAGACAGACCAGTACAAGTTTTTTGTGCATTTACAACATTACTATTCAAAGAGAAACCTACTTAGCTTATAGAGAAAACTACAATTCACAATAGAGACAAATTTATAGTTATACTTCGCAATTTAACGCCCTTAAAATTAGTTTTAGACTTTGCTATCAAAACAAGGTCAAGTTGATTTGAATGCCAAGACCTGACTCTATTGACATTTGACCCAAAGTCTCAGAAATCAAATGGGAACAACTGAGCTCATATTTCTAGCGCAGATACCTTTCATGGTTCAATTTAGTAAAAGAGACCCAAATTGTTGAGTGTTAGTGACTGAATATTTACAAATCAGTTTATTTCTTATCTTCATAAGATTAAGTCATTAATAGACTCCCAATCGACTTAACATACCATAATTAGGTCTCATTTTAGAAAATACAAAATCATACATGACCTAAGTTTTTTTTTGGACGGCAATTGTGGCTACATGGCCCCTAGCCCAGAAGGCGTAGCGAGCCCACACAACCAGGTTGGTCCAGCCCAGAAGGCAATGGCTCCCTTCCCTTTACACACGCGGGAGGAAACCCCTATCGCCCTAGACAAGACTCGAACTTGAAACCTTGCCTAGGAGGGTAAAACCTCCATACCGCTAGACCAGAGGCCCATTGGTCATACATGACCTAAGTGAACCACAGTCTTCCATGCATTCCCCTTCAGTTTCTAAGCATCGTTGTCATCAACAGGGACTCTATCATCATCAATAGTGTTAACACGTTCACACTCATCAATCCATTCACTAGATCTTAATTTAGTCATCGTTTCTGTAGAATATAGTAGTTATTGTTAATGGAATTCAACAAATTATCTACAAGATAATATTGAAGGTCAGGCTAAACAAACCCAACACAACCCATTTCACCCGTCTTAAAACTATACCTTTTTAAAAAAGTTGCGAAGTACCTAAATTACAACAAGGAATCCAGTGAATCGTCTTTCAGTTCTTATTCTCATTTGCACTAAAAAATGGTATGTAGCTTTTAAATCAAGTCTTTGTCATCCGCTCATTTAGCT
This sequence comes from Artemisia annua, assembly GCA_014162995.1. Classification (NCBI taxonomy): domain Eukaryota; kingdom Viridiplantae; phylum Streptophyta; class Magnoliopsida; order Asterales; family Asteraceae; genus Artemisia; species Artemisia annua. The sequence continues at coordinate 50,113 of LBNU01018719.1, forward strand.
TGGAATCCGGTGATTCATCATGGTAAAAAGTTAAGCTTCGATTACATTACATCACAAAAAGTTGGTGATTGTATGAATTTAAAGCTCACAGTTCTAGGAGATGGTATGTTTTTACCCTCTACCAAAACAAAGTGCTACTAAAAAATGGTTCTTATTCTCATTTGCACTAAAAAAATGGTATGTAGCTTTTAAATCAAGTCTTTGTCATCCGCTCATTTAGCTTGGAATCCGGTGATTCGTCATGGTAAAAAGTTAAGTAGCTTGGAATCCGGTGATTCGTCATGGTAAAAAGTTAAGTATCGATTAGTTTACATCACAAAAAGTTGGTGATTGTATGAAGTTAAAGCTCACAGTTCTAGCACAAAGTGCTACTACTTGATGCTAATACCAACTTATGATTGCTATATACACCACAATATATAAACAAGCACAATTTCTACTATTTGGCCGATGTGGGACTCAAGACTTTATACAAGTTTTCATAAACGTTGCTCAAAGATATACAACATCTTTGTTATTGTAATAAGATAATAATTATATTCTTTATATCAAAATTTGAAAACAAGACATAAAGTTTACCTTCATAAATACAAATATAATATAAAATAATGTACAAATTACATCACAAACATGTAAGACACCAAAAGTTAAGTACTAATTACATATCATGGTCACAGAAAGTTAAGAACTTGTATCAATTAGTCGTCTCTCATAGTTTGGGATGGTTGAATGGTTAAATTTAACCATCCCAAGAACTCAATCGAGAGTCCTAACTACATAACTTATGATAACCACATATTCATCATGTTTGGCGGCCGGGGCCAGTAAATTTAATCGAACGGGGCATCNGATTACATTACATCACAAAAAGTTGGTGATTGTATGAATTTAAAGCTCACAGTTCTAGGAGATGGTATGTTTTTACCCTCTACCAAAACAAAGTGCTACTAAAAAATGGTTCTTATTCTCATTTGCACTAAAAAAATGGTATGTAGCTTTTAAATCAAGTCTTTGTCATCCGCTCATTTAGCTTGGAATCCGGTGATTCGTCATGGTAAAAAGTTAAGTAGCTTGGAATCCGGTGATTCGTCATGGTAAAAAGTTAAGTATCGATTAGTTTACATCACAAAAAGTTGGTGATTGTATGAAGTTAAAGCTCACAGTTCTAGCACAAAGTGCTACTACTTGATGCTAATACCAACTTATGATTGCTATATACACCACAATATATAAACAAGCACAATTTCTACTATTTGGCCGATGTGGGACTCAAGACTTTATACAAGTTTTCATAAACGTTGCTCAAAGATATACAACATCTTTGTTATTGTAATAAGATAATAATTATATTCTTTATATCAAAATTTGAAAACAAGACATAAAGTTTACCTTCATAAATACAAATATAATATAAAATAACGTACAAATTACATCACAAACATGTAAGACACCAAAAGTTAAGTACTAATTACATATCATGGTCACAGAAGGTTAAAAACTTGTATCAATTATTCGTCTCTCATATTTTGGGGTGGTTGAATAGTTAAATTTAACCATCCCAAGAACTCAACCGCGAGTCCTAACTACATAACTTATGATAACCACATATTCATCATGTTTGGCAGAGCCAGTAAATTAAATCGAAGGGGGCAACGATCAACAAGAATGATTCATGGCCGAACTTTTTATAGTAAAGTTCAAAATGGGTCGAGTTGGGTCGGTTACATTAAATGCAAATAAACATTTCTTTTAACACTAACTAAACGAGCGACGCATATTACATGATAAAGCAATTTCATCGAGTTCATTTAAAATAAGATCAACTCGATTTGTAATCTATGTTCACTTATAAAATATAAACACGCAACCAAAAAAAAAAAAAAAAAAAAAAAAAAAAAAAAAAAAAAAAAAAAAAAAAAAAAAAAAAAAAAAAAAAAAAAAAAAAA
>LBNU01018719.1:60098-71639 GCA_014162995.1 Artemisia annua
CTTGAAACTAGAAATGAGTTAGTGAACTTCTTTGCTACAATAAGAAACTTCACAACAATGAAATGGTTAAGGGTTAGATGAATGATAATCTGAATGTGTGTGAAAAAATGATGAGAAGTGATAAAAGAAAAATGCTAGCAAATGGTTTGGTATTTATAGGCAAAGTTCTTTTTGTCCTGGCGGAACCCGCGGAACCCTCACAAGGGTTCCGCCAGATCTGACAGATTGAACCTTTGCCATAAGTTCCAAACCAACCTAAGTCACATCAACTTATTACATGTCATAAACATAACTTGTAGAATAAGGCTTATGGATAGTCAAACACACAACCTAGCCATAAGTATGAAGTGACTTGTGAATGCCATAATACCATGATGTGATGTAACATAATTATGGCATGTAAAACAAAGACAACTTAATGTGTACAACCAAACAAGGTCACATCAAGTTAATGTTATCCAAACACAACTTTGTGTAAGAAAAACTTATGGTTAGTCAAACACACAATGTTTCTTTAATTGCAAAATGACAACTTACCATAAATGGGAACATTTCTAGTTAAAGAAGTATGAAAATGTTGTGTTGTATATGAAAATGTAAATGTAAAATGTAGCAAAAGTATGATTATGCAAGACTTTAAACTAGAATTATGTTTTACCAAAAACTAAATTTTAGACTTTGTCGTTAACAAAACTTAGCTAAGATCGTAAAATATAAATAACGTTTTTAGGCGATATTTGTATTAACACTTTTTACCAGAGTAAAAACCATTTACTAAAAAAATTGATTGTATGAAAGATAAAGCCTCGACAATTAGTGTGTGGGGTGTGGGAGAAGGAAAACACATCGGGAAGAGGTTTTGGTACTTTTTGCAGCTGGAAAATGGCACCATGCTTTACGGGAAAACATTTTTTTTTTCATTTTGCGGGACTTAAGTCCCGTGGCTATTCTTTCTCATCTTTTGAAGATCTGACAAGAAAACACTTGACCTCTACACATATTAAGAGAGAGAAAGTTGTTTTTCGGTAAAATATTTATATTATTGGTTGTGTTGTGTGTATTTGTGTTCTGAAAGTATTTTTAAATGATAAAAAATAGAAAAAAGAAGTTTACGGAAGAGAGAAGGTACTGCAATGGTTGAGGGAAAGTTGAAGAAAAATGTTTTGGAAAAAGAAAAAGCTAATGTGGCAAGGTAAAATGCATAACTACACCCTCCACCCTTAAAACCTCGTTTCTTTTCAAAGAACACAAGCATAAACAACAAGGACTAATCATCACAATTCTTAAAAAAAACTACCCACTTTCATCAACTATAACAAACACACACAAAGGTTTACCCAAAACCCTTGCTAACATACGCCACAACCATACTAAAATGCACCAACCTCCATAACCTCATCAATGGCATCCTTAACCTCAACCCCTCTTCACCTCCATGTCCCCCCTTCAAAACCCATCTTTTTCCCGCCAAAAACCCATTTCTTGACCCTCAAGCCACTCTCCAAACACCCCAAAATCACCCTGCGCGTACGTGCACGCGCCGCCCCAACTCCACCGTTGCCGGAGACACAAAGGTACATTCTTGACATACTTGATGGAGATGATGTTAAGGGTATTCCGTGTGTGAGAAGCTATGAGAATGATTTGGGTAGGTTGAGTGTGGTGGGAGATGTGGAGATTGAGCAGGGTTTGACTGCGGCGGCTGCGGATGGCGGTGTGGCGGCGGATGAGCATTTGGAAAATGGTTTGGATGTTATGGTGGCTGAGACTGTTTTTCCTGGTCATTGTGATGAACATAGTACTATTTCCACTAGATTGGTTAGTCACTAATTGTTTATGCGTATTTTGGCACAAATAGCACTAGCAGTTAGCAGTAGCGGCAAGCGTTAGTTGTTTGCTTTATAAAAGTGTTTGGTAGCGTAGTTGTATTTGTGATTATAATGTAGAATGGCATAAAGGCTAAACGCTAATAAATGCTTTTAGCGTTTAAAAAAAAATGTTAAACGTTCCTTGCCAAACAAGCTTTATATTTTAAACGCTAAATGCTCCTAGACGCTTTTAAAAGCTCCTAAATGCTAATCGGTTGGATTCTATGGTTGCTGAGACTGTCTTTCCTGGTCATTGTGACGAACATAGTACTATTTCCACTAGATTGGTTAGTAGTAGAGTATTATTTATGTTTATGTCATGTGTTTCGAAGTCGTTGTGTGCATGTGTGATATTCCGTTGTGCACCTTGTTTCCATAAAGTTGGTGGGCAACAAAATATCCTTTTATGTAACACTGAGATTAGTAGCGATAGTGGTTATAGTATGTTGGAGCGCCGTGTCATAGTATGCCCGTTGTTGTTTGTTTGGTGGTATGCCAATGCGTTGTGCATTAATCCCACATAGGCATGTATTATATACTTGTGCATTATGGCACAAAGTAACTGATTGTAGCTTAATGACAATATTGTATCAGAATGACTCTGGATTAAGAAATGAAAGAGAAATTAATCAGGAAAGTGTTTATATTGAAATGGTGTAGCAAAATCAAATGAATAATAGGTAGAAGCCTCAAAGTTGAGGTGAATAGGAACTCACTGTGATTATAATAAGGCAAGTAGGTTTATATTGAAATGGTGTAGCAAAATCAAATGAATAATAGGTAGAAGCCTCAAAGTTGAGGTGAATAGGAACTCACTGTGATTATAATAAGGCAAGTAGGTTTAGATAATGATGAGGTGTGTATTATCTGCCTCCTGGTTTGAAGCTTGATTCAGAAAGAACTCTGTAATTCATTTTCTCAAGGTTCGAACATATTTGTACTATGGATATATCATCAGAAAGCAAGAGAATGGGGCTGCCATTGCCCTCCTTTAAGGCTTGCGTATTATCCTACTTTGAAAACCAAACATTATTGCATTTGCCTGACCTTCAGCATGTACAGCCTTCCTTATAGTGTAGTAATTGTTTTACATGGAGCATTTATTTCCTTGGCACTCTTTTTACCTGTTACAGGTTTCTTTTCTTGATTGTCTGGTTGGTTTCCAGCTTCAAGACAATGTATACTCATCTGATGCCTTAGTTTAATCACATTAGTGCTGATTCATTCAACCCCTTGGACCTCAAACTTTTATACATTTGGATTGGATTAATAAAAATAGTTGAATCTATTCAGTCTCAAAGGAAAATGATTATAGACCCATGGGTCTAATAACTTGGTTTCATAACCTATATACATGTTTACATGCTTATTCTTGTGAATTCAACCTAAAAAGTATATCTATATATATTTAAATACATGGATTTATGGTTTTTTACAACACCGTGGACGAGTTGCTTCATCTTCATATGTTGTTATTGACATAAAATGATCTTTTTACTGCTATTATGTCAAAGTGATAGATGGAAAGTTTTGTTTAGATGTAAAATGCTACATATCTATTATTCCATTGGCATGGCTTTGAGAAATTGGGATGCCTTTTTGTAACTCTCACATGTTCTTTATGTTTCTATCAACTGTGATTTTTTTTTTTTTTTTTTTTTTTTTTTTTTTTTTTTTTTTTTTTTTTTTTTTTTTTTTTTTTTTGTTTTTTTTTTTTTTTTTTTTTTTTTTTTTTTTTTTTTTTTTTTTTTTTTTTCTAATTCTTACTGGAATTTCCTGTGCGAAAAAGTGAATCTAAAGTGTCACTTTTGTTCCACATCACCAAAAATAGTACACACATATTGCTATCTGTGCATGTTGTCAGCATTTCTGTCAATTGAGGATGGATAGCAATGGTAATCGTACTATTGTCAATAATTGGCAACGGAATATCAAAATTTAAAAAGAGTGAGTAGATTGATTACAACAGAGAGAAAATAGTAACCAGAATATGGGTTTAGATTTTTTGTACTTCTTAGTATGGCTATTGCTCTAAACTTCCATCTATGTATGGAGGTTATACCATGTTTTGTGATTTGTAACCCTAAATTGGAGACAATATTTTGTGGACAGCGGTCAACTGTAGCATTTTATTTTAAATTGAGCCATTAGGAGCCGTTTGGTATGCATGATTTGAATTGAAGGAATGCTTTGACTCCCATTTATAATTGTTTGGTTCACTTCTTTTGGAATCAAATGTGGGCCTAACATAAGAAAAGTGAATCCGGATGGAGGATGTGGGTTTTGATGAATGATACCTCAATGTGGATCCCACAACACACATTAAACATTTTAAATTATAAATAAATGATATAATGGCCCCACTAATTGAATAAAGTAATAATTTATAATTAAATAATATTATTTTCTTTTATTCCATTTTCTTTCATTCTAAACCGAATCCAATACCCATTGTGATTCCTAGCAACAAACCAAACGGCCCCTAAATTTTATAAATCTATTCTACTTCAGGGGCTCTTAATGTTGAAGGACTACTTTTTGCATCTTTTTTTGCATATACTTGTGATAGTGCTAGTAATATGTTTTTATGAAAAATTGTTGGGCGATAATGAAAATCATGAAAGTATGGATTGGTATGTGTCCCATTGTCCCATGAAAATTTCACTCTCACATCTCGCTGACCCACCACCTCATCAGAATGCGTCATCTTGACCATTCTTTTTTTGTCGATATGACATTCGGCTTCGATTCCTTAGTTTTTCCAGCAAGCCTTCTTCTATCTTCTTGTCTTAGAGGTATGGTTTTGAATTCAAGTTTCTGTTTAGAGCCGTTTCCATGTCTTTCACGAGGTGTTCACCCATCTTTGGGGTTACGCGTTCAGGGTTAATGGCTGTTGAGATTTTAGGGGTGTTGTTTTTTCACTTTTCACTAGTTCAAGAAGGTTATAGCAGCTGACTTGATTAATATTTTAACATAACGTTTGACCACTCGTAAATTTATGAAGTACCATTCAGCTAAAAGAAACAGATTAGAGGAATCTAGTGTTATTATTGTATATAAGTTTGTAAATGCATATGCATATATACATATATATCATGTTTCATCACCTTCATAATTTGTGTTTTAAGTGGTTAAATTAATTTATAAAATGGCATCTTAATTACTTCTCTTGTGCCCTGCTACCTTGACAGTTTTTGCCAACAAGAAAAGTCAAAGAGAGAGCTAAGAGTCTCCGGAACTATTTAAGAGGAAAAGATCTTTTCTCAGGCACTACACCCACAAATATACTTGCTATGACATTTCGACAAGTGACTTTAAGACAGCTTTGGAGTTTTGAACTTGTCTTGTTTACACCTGGAACAACAAGAAATATGAAAGATCTTGCCAACATTAGAGAGGTTAGTTTGACACTCTTCTTTCTTATGAATAGTGAATCATAACATTACCAATTGAAACCACCAGTACTGTCCCGCTTGGTATGCGGATTAGGGGTGTTTGGCTATATTTTCTAAACTGAATATTTTGGTTATTGCAAGTTGTAGACGTAATGATCGGTTTAAGATGTTTGTATAAATAAATCCTGCTCCTGTTTATATCTCATACTGGCTGCAACATAATATTCTTTGAAGGTTAAAGTTAAATCATGTAATTACCCGTTTTTAATCTAATTTGAGTATTTTTCAATCTCACTCCACATGTAGTAAGTAAGTAACTCGGTTTTACATAATAATGTTCTTTGCTTTAAATAATAAATAATATACTAAATACTCAAACAACTGACATTCTACTATAACAACTTATAAAACAAAAGGACAGGCACAGCATAGGCTTACCGTATCTCTTACAACCCATTTTATTACAGTGATTATCTGATTTTAACTAATCTAGATCACATAAAAGCACATCCAAATACTCCTTATAGATTTGAATAGCTCATCTGTTGTCTTATTCTTTTCCCATTGGCAGGTCCCTGCTTCTTTCACCTTCAGTTCCTCGGATGAACAAGCTATATCCATGCTTGCAGAAGTTATTTCGGTTTCTGCTCTTGAAAGCACTAAAAAAGATTTTCTTGATAACTCATTAGGAAGATCATCATATAATATTTTTCGCTTATTTCAAAAACCTGAGAAGATTTCATCAAGAGACTCTTCTGTTATCTTATATAAAGTACTTGAAGATGAGGTAATTGAAAGTGCTAAAAGTCTGTTTGAAAAGTTTAAATCTATGAAAGCAGGTTATAAACCTAAGGAAACCACTTTAAAGTTTAACTGGTGGCCATGGTCGGTTTTCTCTAAATTAGAAAAAATTGGTGGTCGTGAATTTAGTGCATGGGTTAGCGAGTATGTTCCTGCGTATAGACTACAAATCGACAGCGAGAAATTGAGGGATTTGAAGTTTGAAGGATGGAAAGAATCTGCTAAAAATAGGTGGGAAGTTCTTCTTACCCACTCGCAAATGGTATTCCAATTCTTCCTTTGTTCATGTATATGTTCAGCTATTCAGGAATCACTTGCATGAAATATATGTGTCTTTTGGAAAAGGTGTTCATTACAACATGTACATTAGTTGCTTGCTGCTGAAAGCATAATTTTGTTCTTATTATTTCATGCACGAATTAAAAGGTATATTTGATTTTCTTTTCTTTCTCGTGATGAATTTTGTATCAATTATGCTTACAGGTTTGCTTGGCTAACATTTTGGATATGTATTATGAGGATTTATTCACACTCCCTAATAAGAAATTGCCATACAATGCAGCTGCCAAGACTACTAACATGCGCATGAAGAAGGTATCAAAGTTTGTGGTTTCTTTTATGGTACAACTTTGACATTATATATTCTAATCAAACTTGTCTGACAAGTTCTTCTATTTTACTCCTTCGTTGATGCATATTTTGATTTTACCACTTAAATTCCATGTGGGTCTTTCAAGGTGATGATGTTGATATTGTTGGTTACCTCTTTGCTGCAGAAAAGTAATTCCTGGCTGAAAATGCTATCTACTGTCATCATAAGCGGATGTTTTATTGTTGCTGTTAGTGTGATGGGTCGAATTTATATGCCCCGTTTTCACAATGGACAAAGACATATTGGAGGGAATCACCAGCCTCAATCACCACACACTGGATCTATTCGTCTTTGGTCCATGGATTCATCTACGGTATCATATGCTGCTGTTTTTCTCCTCACTTTCTCAGTTTTAATCACCTATTTCTAAAGGCAAATATTCACATCCACACCTAATACTACTATGTCACAATTAAGACTTAACCAACAACCTCTTGGTTGATGGGTCACTCACATCCCGTTAGGCCAAAGGCCCTTTGGTTTTCAGTTTTAATCCCTTAATAAACATTATAAACTGTACATGACATAGCCAAGTGTTTGTGCAAATACGTACTAATCATAATACATACATACATACATACATACATACATACATACATACGTACATAGTTAATATTGTACTTTGTATTGTAGTTGGAAGACGTATGTGTTTCAATAGTCAAAAAAATTCAAGCTGTTTATGGGTGGAGTGGCGATATAAGAAAAGAAAGTGGTGGTGGTGTATCGACAGGCGAACTCCCCGAATACATGCGAAGATTGATTCAAGTTGATTCCAGTGATAAAGACATCTTGCCCACTCTCACTCCAACCGATAAAAGTGACGAAGAGTTATTAGCATCCGGGCAAAAAATTGCAAGCTATCAGGTTTTGTATTGTTTGTCATTGCTATGCTTCAGTCTAGCCATTATTTCGTTCGATTATTTTTTTTCATTCAGCAGAAAGTCACACAGAAGTGTTAAAATGGTAACTTTTCATTATTCAAACAGTTTCTAAACCAGTCATTTTTTCATTGAAACTCATGTCCAGGCATGACTTTTGATTTGCTTAACACTAAATCATTCTTTTAATCAAACAGACTCTAAGGTGTTTATAAAAAAATAGCTAGGGTAAATAGTCGGATTCTTTACATAATTATTTTTTTGATTTGACCTCAATTGTCAGATTGTCTTATCATCCGAAGGGAAAATAGTCGGATTCCAACCCACGAGCCTTCTTGCGGTAAATAATTGGGCTTCAAACCCCTTGACCGAAGAGTTATATGGCAGGAAAAAACTCTCACCTGGTAAGAGTGTTTACATGTCCTAGAAGAAATGTATATATTGTTCATGACATCAAAACTTTATATCTTTCCCTTTTAATTTTTGTGACCAGGCTTCTTTGAACCCTCATTGCAAATCAAACCACCAACCGAGGTGGTTTTGTTAGAGTTGGTGATGTCGGAAATTAGCGGCTCACATTTTGTGCTGGTGAGACCACTTAGTGTGACCGAGGACCATTAGATGAGTGGCAAGATTGAGTAGGAAAAGGTAACGTAGCATACCATTTGAGCTAATTAGCTGTATAACAACATGATCGAACACATGTTTCTGTAAAAATTTCATAATGAATTAGAAGTATATCGTGGTTAAAGTTNTACATAGTTAATATTGTACTTTGTATTGTAGTTGGAAGACGTATGTGTTTCAATAGTCAAAAAAATTCAAGCTGTTTATGGGTGGAGTGGCGATATAAGAAAAGAAAGTGGTGGTGGTGTATCGACAGGCGAACTCCCCGAATACATGCGAAGATTGATTCAAGTTGATTCCAGTGATAAAGACATCTTGCCCACTCTCACTCCAACCGATAAAAGTGACGAAGAGTTATTAGCATCCGGGCAAAAAATTGCAAGCTATCAGGTTTTGTATTGTTTGTCATTGCTATGCTTCAGTCTAGCCATTATTTCGTTCGATTATTTTTTTTCATTCAGCAGAAAGTCACACAGAAGTGTTAAAATGGTAACTTTTCATTATTCAAACAGTTTCTAAACCAGTCATTTTTTCATTGAAACTCATGTCCAGGCATGACTTTTGATTTGCTTAACACTAAATCATTCTTTTAATCAAACAGACTCTAAGGTGTTTATAAAAAAATAGCTAGGGTAAATAGTCGGATTCTTTACATAATTATTTTTTTGATTTGACCTCAATTGTCAGATTGTCTTATCATCCGAAGGGAAAATAGTCGGATTCCAACCCACGAGCCTTCTTGCGGTAAATAATTGGGCTTCAAACCCCTTGACCGAAGAGTTATATGGCAGGAAAAAACTCTCACCTGGTAAGAGTGTTTACATGTCCTAGAAGAAATGTATATATTGTTCATGACATCAAAACTTTATATCTTTCCCTTTTAATTTTTGTGACCAGGCTTCTTTGAACCCTCATTGCAAATCAAACCACCAACCGAGGTGGTTTTGTTAGAGTTGGTGATGTCGGAAATTAGCGGCTCACATTTTGTGCTGGTGAGACCACTTAGTGTGACCGAGGACCATTAGATGAGTGGCAAGATTGAGTAGGAAAAGGTAACGTAGCATACCATTTGAGCTAATTAGCTGTATAACAACATGATCGAACACATGTTTCTGTAAAAATTTCATAATGAATTAGAAGTATATCGTGGTTAAAGTTTTTGTGTTTTTTTACGGATTGCCCTTTATAATTTTGATGACTACAAGCTGTGTCGTGGAAGGCTGGAAGCGTTCGTCATATGCCAAATGGACCGTAATTTCCGGCATGTGTATGAAAACTGATATGTTGTATTTTGTTGGGGGTGGGTAAAACCACCACAACCGGGCTACCATCCCTTTCCCAGGCGCCCACACAAGCCATCAGCTTATTTGTCGGTCACCACTCACCCTACCACACACCAACATTAATCACCTCTTCGCCACCAGATCACATCCTGACCGACATACTAATGGCTTACCAAAAGTAAACACAATCTCAAGAGTTTCACAGTCCAACAAACCTGCTACTACTCAGCTCAAGAACAAGCAACAAAGGAACAGGCGACATGTAATGAAGTCTTGTAGTAGTTTCTAACTAGATATAAGTCCCGTGCACGCACGGGGTTTACACATAAATCAAATTTATTTTAAAATTTTAATTTGCTATATGGACATATAAGAATTTACCCGTGAAAATTGTGATATAAGTACAACTAATAAATATGCATGAGTTTGTCATTATGTATTAATATCTATTAATATTTTGTACAAAATTTTATTGGATGAAAGATTTAACTTTGTTTAGCTAACATAGATGTTGAGGTTGAGGTTGATGTTGTTGTTGTTGTTTAACTTTAACTATTGATATCATGTTGTACAAAATGTGCGAGTTTAGTAGCACTTAATGAGCGTCGATGAAGTTAAAATATAATAATAATTACATGAGTTGTTGTTATAAGTATAATCGCATATATTTGATGTTGTACAAAATGTGCGATTTTAGTAGCACGAGCGCTGTCGTTGTTATAAGTTAAAATATATCCGTATATAAACTTTTATTTAGCTGACATAGATGTTGTGGTTTAACTTTTAACAATTGGTATCATATTTTACGAAATGTGCGAGTTTAGTAGCACATAATGAGCTGATGAAGTCAAAATATACTCCGTAATTTTTTGAAAATGTTTTCATAATATCCATATATAAATTTTAAATAATAATTACATGAGTTGTTGTTATAAGTACAATCGCGTATATTTATTTTTATATCACAGTAACTCGTGATTAAAATTTGATATTTATATTACCGTTAACAATAATTTAGCCGTATTTAATATTCAAATCGGTGTACGTGTAGATTAAACTTTTAAATAGGATAACTTGAGTCCTTATTTAACGTCCATAGTAAAAAGAATATTTTAATAGATGAAAGTTTAAAAGTAATATTTATTTTAAAAATATTTAACGTATATTAAACCTAATTCGTATATTTATAAAATTTTATAAGTTTAATGGATGAAAGTCTCAAGCCAATACTAATACTCGTGTAATTGTAAATAAAGTTCATATTATAAAGTGTAGGAGGTATAAAATATAAGGGGTTAGTTGTTTATTATCTAAAGTTATCAAAAAACATGGAGATTTATAATTTTACACTTAACTCCATATAATATATTTAAAATTCAACCACTAATATTTTATTAATTACCTCCTCCGTTTTTAAGTTTTTATTTTCATAAATTTGACACATATATTTTTATGTGTTTTTTTCCTCAATCAAATTTTTCACCAAATTTATTAAAGTTTGACTAAAATCAATTAAATTTTGACTTTTTATTGGCCAATTATATTGCTCGATTTTGCTTATGTGTCAAAATCGAGCTTTCCTATTGGTCCAAATTTTTTTTCCAGTAAGATTGATTTTGCAAAATCATTCCAAAATGATGTAATTCCTTTATTATATAAAAGATTGTACATATTTGAAAGTTAGTTAGAAAGTCAAAGTTAGTGTTAGTTAAAAAGTCAAACTTCACTCTGTATATAAACCATGTATCTGGTTCATTTCATAAAATCAATTCATTATGTTCAGTTGAACAATATCATTGCTCTCTCTCAATTTACTTTCTCATCATGGTATCAGAGCCACCACCGCTCCTTGGTGGCCTGTAACAACTTTCCCACCACTACCTAACAAACTCCGGTGATTCTAACAAACTCCAGTGGTCCTAACAAACTCCGGCACCACTAAACCACCACAAATTCTATCAAAACAACACCAATTCCGCATCAATCAACTCACAATCACCATTACAACACACTCTGATAACTCACATCACTCATAAC
>LBNU01018720.1:0-13219 GCA_014162995.1 Artemisia annua
CCAGATCTGATCGAATAACTAAGAATCAAGCAAGGAATTGATGAAACCAATGTAGACGTAATGTATAAACACTAGAGTAAAGAATTCGATCCAAGAATCAGATGTTAATGGGCAGAAAAGATGAAAAAACGTTTGGAATTGGAGGGTTTTTTTTTTGGCCGCCACCTAGAGAGGATATTTAGGGTTTAATCTTGCCAGAAAATCTTGATATATATCCAGTATTATACACTTGTACACAATCAAACAAAGTTAAGAATAAGTCTCCTATATTTAAATAAACTATTAATTTAGAACAATCAAAAATATAAACATGGACTATAAATTTTAAACGGAAAAAGTATTTTTGTTTCTTTTCAATTACAATAACTATTTATTTAGCATAGTTTTCAGGTATATACGTGCAGACACAAAAGGACATTATGCAAGGGGTATGCTAAATGGACATTTTAATACCACTAACCAGACCCAAATTAATTACACAATAATTAAATAATTAATGTTTTTGAAATTCTATGCAGACGGTTGTTTATTTGTTTTTTCTCTCACCACACATCATCCTAATTTTCAGTCTTAATAATATACAAAATCACACCACCATATACACCGAAGAACTTCACCAGCGGTGATCTTTTGTAAACATAGAATATGATGATTTCTGTTTTCAGATGAATATTTAAAAAATATTATATGAAAATATTTTCTTTATTAATTACATTTTTTGTTCTTAGATCTGGAACTGTTGCATGCTTCTTTGGTTAGTGCTATGTATTTTTAGTTTTATTCTTCTGGATAGCAAGAATGAAGTTGCAACAACAAAGTTTTGTTAATGAATGATAATGACCATTTTTCGGGTTTGGTTCAAGATAGTAAACCCGTCCCGTGCATGCAAACGGGTGGCCAAATTTAAGTAATGATCAGTTTCCACATTGATGGTTGATAAGAAGATTAAGAAAAGAAAAACCCATGAAGATCATAAGCTAAAGATTAATAGGTGCAACTCTTTTTCAGGTGGGATGTAAAGATAGGTGCATGGTGGTGGTGGATCGGTGATGTTTGAATTGAGGTTAATGTGGATTGGTGATGAAATTGGTTGTGACAATTTTGTTTTGGTGTGTATTTCGATATAAATGATTTTAGACATAAATGTGTTTGACTTTACTAAAAACTAAAATGAAAAAACAGGTTCGAATAGTGGATTATAGGTACATTTAGTAGGACCCTTATGCAATTATTTATTTGTAAACCCTATGATATGTTAGATTCGGTATTAATCTCTATATTTATTTCATACAGCCTTATTCGTAAATCTGTCAGGTGGTTCATAAATGCAGCTGATTCCTATTATTATGTTCATCGCAAATTTACGTATTAGTTTGCACATAAACCATTCAACAGACAAGATAATACGAAAACATATACGTAACAAAGATCGATAAACCCCGTGCGCAGAAACACAACAATTTGGGTCTACGGACACTTACTTAAACATTCTAAAAATAAAAGAACTCGAACCCTATCCCATATACCCTACTCGATGTTGAAGTTACTCTGCCTTTCGGAACCAAATAAAAAAAACGGTCGCTTGGGAAGCATTGTTTTTTATTCTTTCCAAGCCCTTCAACAACGAAGAGACTCTCCAAAACTAAGTGTATGCCACTTGATGCAATATGCACACAGTGTTCTTCTACTTTAGTCGCTTGGGAAAGAATTCCATTTTGAGCTTAGAGGTTCACCACTACACCAGTCAGTTAACTAAATTTTCGGGGGAATTTGTCACAAATTTACCATAGATTAGTGATAAATTACACACTAACTTTCCCACGGATTTAACAGTAGGAATACCTCAGTTTTGTACTAGTGGTTATTAGCGTCTCCTCGTTACGCTATCTTTTAAAAAGTGTACATAGCTGACTCATCAATCGAGTGGTTTGCCTCATGTTCACGTGAGTTGTGGTTAAAGTTGGTAATTTCTTACCCAGGTGTCCTAATTAGTTTGGGTTTCATAAAATGGGAGGAGATTAAAAGTTGCAATATATTTTCTACCAAAAACTGTTTGATCTAATAAATACACCTTAAAAATTGTTGATTAGAAGTTTAGAACCTTAACAGATTGGTGACTATGAAGGTGTGTTAAATTACTTACGAAAAGTATTTATTTGCATGCTATAATTATGCATCTTGATAGACGGATAAGAACTTTTGAGGGTGTGTGTAATTCCTCATCAAAACTGATTATTTGCTTATTTGAATTTCAATAACAAGTTTTGAATAAAGAATTGGGAATTTTTTTTCTTATTCAGATTGTTATTTGAATATTAAAGACAACATAATTCCAAATACCCTACGAACTAGCTAAACATGGGGGATTATCTGTCGGTCTGTCCTATATAACAAACTTGATAGATTTCATAAACCAAGTACATGAACATTATTATTGTCTAGACTCAAGGTCATAGACATGCTAGTTTTATACTAGTATTTTCTTCCTAAGACAAAAATGAAGACACAATCTGAACTTATTTTCTATGGTTATTCGTACAATTCTAGCTTGTCTATCTAGATAAATTATTAAAACACAGGGGAAGCTGGTGGTGAATCCATCAAAGCAAAGTTACTGGTCAGACTATTCCACCCACCATCCAAAACATCAATTAATTCTTTCCAGAATCCTGGGGATCTCAAAGGATCATCATTGATGAAATTTGCATCATTAGCGAACTCGAATTCATCAAATGGCCCCATTTGTGTTTCGATTTGATCATTATGTTTCATGGTAGGACCTTGACCACATGTACCATTACTTTTGACATTGTTGGATACTGGCATGACAGGTGTTTCTACGGAAACTTTTGGTCTGGAGATGAGTGATTGGAGACTCTCATTGTTAATAGAGTAATTTGTCCATAAGTTCCCTTGCCATACCTTTAGCACATCAAGGCATGGTAGATTTTGTGGGGGAAGTGGTGTGGGAGTTTTGTGAATAGAT
Source organism: Artemisia annua (assembly GCA_014162995.1). Taxonomy (NCBI): domain Eukaryota; kingdom Viridiplantae; phylum Streptophyta; class Magnoliopsida; order Asterales; family Asteraceae; genus Artemisia; species Artemisia annua. Next base: position 2,987 of record LBNU01018720.1, read on the forward strand.
TGAGGTGACACATGATTATAAGATAGTTGGTTTAGATGGTTCTTGGGCTTCTGAACAAGTCTAGCTTCTGCCTCGAGCCGAGCAGCCTCCCATTGAGCCATGTGGTTCAGGTTGGTACCCAAGAGTTGGGTGCCACTCTTTGGCTTGTGGGTCATTGGGTCAATGCCCATTTTAGTCATCCTCTTCTTGATGTGTGAGTTCCAATGGTTCTTGATCTCGTTATCTGTCCTCCTTGGCAAGTGAGCAGCAATAGTTGACCATCTAAACATAGAACAACTAGCTAGTATTAGAAACGAAATGTTTAATCTAGTTGGTTACAATAATGCATGGTACCGGTACCCATGATACGAGTCATTCAAATATATCGTACCTGTTACCAAGAAGAGCATGAAGCTGAATAATTTTTCTTTCTTCTTCCAGACTAAATTTTCCTCTCTTGATATCAGGCCTTAGATAATTAGTCCATCTCAAGCGGCAACTCTTTCCACATCTCTTAAGCCCTACATAACACTTAACTGATTAGCTTATGAGAAATATACTTTTTGTAATGCCAAATTCATTGGAAAAACTAGTGAGAAGCTAGAAATCACAAAGCACCACATGAAAACTTATGGAAAATATATTACAATATATGCATCATGCATGCATGTATCAATGTATGGGAAGGTGACATGATTAATTAATTTACCAGCTTTCACGGGCAAAGAACGCCAACTTCCATGTCCATATTGTTGAATGTAGGATAGCAGCTTCCGGTCTTCTTCAGGAGTCCATGGCCCTTTCTTCACTCTGATTCCTAAACCTAAAATGTCACCGTTGTTGTTTTGTTTCTTATTTTTATCATTCCTACCCAATGATTTTGTCATCTTAATNTTGCATCATTAGCGAACTCGAATTCATCAAATGGCCCCATTTGTGTTTCGATTTGATCATTATGTTTCATGGTAGGACCTTGACCACATGTACCATTACTTTTGACATTGTTGGATACTGGCATGACAGGTGTTTCTACGGAAACTTTTGGTCTGGAGATGAGTGATTGGAGACTCTCATTGTTAATAGAGTAATTTGTCCATAAGTTCCCTTGCCATACCTTTAGCACATCAAGGCATGGTAGATTTTGTGGGGGAAGTGGTGTGGGAGTTTTGTGAATAGATTGAGGTGACACATGATTATAAGATAGTTGGTTTAGATGGTTCTTGGGCTTCTGAACAAGTCTAGCTTCTGCCTCGAGCCGAGCAGCCTCCCATTGAGCCATGTGGTTCAGGTTGGTACCCAAGAGTTGGGTGCCACTCTTTGGCTTGTGGGTCATTGGGTCAATGCCCATTTTAGTCATCCTCTTCTTGATGTGTGAGTTCCAATGGTTCTTGATCTCGTTATCTGTCCTCCTTGGCAAGTGAGCAGCAATAGTTGACCATCTAAACATAGAACAACTAGCTAGTATTAGAAACGAAATGTTTAATCTAGTTGGTTACAATAATGCATGGTACGTACCGGTACCCATGATACGAGTCATTCAAATATATCGTACCTGTTACCAAGAAGAGCATGAAGCTGAATAATTTTTCTTTCTTCTTCCAGACTAAATTTTCCTCTCTTGATATCAGGCCTTAGATAATTCGTCCATCTCAAGCGGCAACTCTTTCCACATCTCTTAAGCCCTACATAACACTTAACTGATTAGCTTATGAGAAATATACTTTTTGTAATGCCAAATTCATTGGAAAAACTAGTGAGAAGCTAGAAATCACAAAGCACCACATGAAAACTTATGGAAAATATATTACAATATATGCATCATGCATGCATGTATCAATGTATGGGAAGGTGACATGATTAATTAATTTACCAGCTTTCACGGGCAAAGAACGCCAACTTCCATGTCCATATTGTTGAATGTAGGATAGCAGCTTCCGGTCTTCTTCAGGAGTCCATGGCCCTTTCTTCACTCTGATTCCTAAACCTAAAATGTCACCGTTGTTGTTTTGTTTCTTATTTTTATCATTCCTACCCAATGATTTTGTCATCTTAATTAACGGATCCTTCCTAAGTTTATAAAAAGAAAACCCTACTTTATTCTGATTCCTATACTATATATATGTGTTTATACGTAAGGATCTCTAGGTAATATGTAAGTAGACGTACAACGACACAACAAACAGATGAGAGTGACTTGAAAAGGAAAGATAATTAGCATAGAATGGATAGTTTGATTATGCTTTCAAAGTGAAGGTCTCTATATAAGGGAAAGAATTGGGGTAAATTCAATTAAGACAGCAATATATGCGAACAGTTCATTCACCAATAATATTGGTTCACATTTACCATCACTTGCACATGCACTAACTCTCATTTAAAACACACGTGTTTGGATGAATGCATGATCATGATGCATTAGCAAATCTGAGAAAAGTTATTGCATAAAGTGAGGCAATAACTGTGATCATTATTTGAATCAACCAACTGCTAAATTAGTAATTTATTATTTTCCGTAACAAACATTTATAACTGAATGATAAATGTCAGTTTTGTACTATCCTTTCTAGCGTGGTTACTTTATTTAGGTTCGACAAAACAGTATTTGTACGTTAGCTCTAAATTTCTAGTTGCAGTACACAACTCAGCAAGACATGATAATAAGTTAAAAATGGGAGCATATTTTATCTTACTTTTAGGACCTAAGCCATAAAAAGAAATTTGATGTTTTTCATTATGGTTGTTAAAGAATAATCAAAGAGGGTGGAATGTCAAATGATAGTGGAAATTAACACTATTGTATTTTATGGATTTATTATTGGGGTTTACTAACAACAATTGCGTTTTGTTTAAGCTTATTAACTTATCTAAAAACATTTTCAAATATGAAATCACTTTAATATTTATATAATCAACCATATGTGTTGAAATCATGTATTTGTGAAAATAATGAGTTTTGTTTTGAAAAAATTGTTAACTAAGATATACTTAAACAAAACTCATAAGTTGTTAGCAAATCATTTTGGAATTTGCTAACAACAATCCATTGGGTTTTGTTTAAGCATACCGTAAATAACTATGTTCCCAAATATGAACTCATCATTTCTGTAAATAACACACACAATTAAGGTAAGTGACTTTTAGTAAGGTATATATTAATGTCAAGTGAATTCATATTTGGAAACATAGTTATTTACGTTATGCTTAAGCAACACCCAATGGGTTGTTGTTAGTAAATCCAATCCTTTTATCCTTTTACATCAATTTAAACTTAACTTTACTCTAATGTACACACCAAATGTTCACCCAAAACATCTAAGTACTACTATCTTTTAAGCTATTTATGCTATTTTATTTATTTATTTTATTTTATTTTTATTTTTAATTTTTAATTAAGATAAACAAATGATAGCTAAATTATATTCATCTTTCTAGTTTTTAAAAATTTGAAATTGATGCTTTAAGAATTTGATGTGCACCAAATTAATGTAAAATTGCATGAATAACTATATGTAAAATTGCATGAATATATACACAAAAACATCAAATTTGATATTGATATTTAAGTGTATTCACGGGAGATTGTCTAAGATTATGAATAACTAAGAATCGGAATTGATCGATATATTTCTCGAAAGTGCCTTTATTGTAAGTTTAGATTTTGTGTATAACAAATTTAAAAATTTAAATTTAAAAGTTTTGCTAACAACAATATTAGTTAACAACAACCTTATGGGTGTTGTATAAGCTTTTCTTAACTAAAAACACTTTCAAGTATGAACTTACTTGATATCAATACATACCATATTGAAACTCGCTTACCTTAATTATATGTGTTTAAATCATGTATTTGTAAAAATGATTAGTTCATATTTGGAAATGTTTTTAATTAAGGAAAGCTTAAACAACATCCATGCGATTTTTAGCAAAACCCCAAATTAAATTTAGCTTTTTGTAGTTGTTGAGACCAAGAACTTGAAAATCATTAACGCTGTTTTATTTTTATTTTTCACGTTTTTTTGGATTTTTTTAAACGATTTCATAGTTTTGATCTCAAAAGACAAAAGCACACACACATTACACGATATATATTCATGACTTTCACTGTGTAGTTTCTTTGTAACGAAAAAGATTGTATTAAAAGATACAATCAAGTCAGCAACCTAAACTTTACAAATTAAGAGATACATTCACTTTGATTACAACATCAATTGATCCAGTTTTTAAGGTGACCATTGTAATTTAAAAAAGTATTTAACAAAGTAGGTAATCTTTTAAATAAATATCATAGTATTATTTATTTTATTTTATTTTTTTAACATAGCCGAAGCTAATTAACGTAGTATTTGATTATATTATTTTCAAATCATAAAAAAAAACTCGTGAACGTTAGTTATTTATCAACCATTATCCTCGTCGACGTCCTCATCTCCTTCACCCCTATTATTGCTGACTCCATCATCAGCAAACCGTGATGACGTACGACATGATTTCTACGTTGAAATTTTATGTGTTCTTTTGATGATTCCGACTTCCACACGATTTCGGAACTACAAACAACGAGGTGGCTTTTATCATCACAAAATATAATAAATGATCAACAAAACCATGGGCGGAGCTATGTGAGAACCGGGGAGGGTCCCGGCCCCTTAGGTCCAAGCCCGTTAGTGTATTTATTTGCGAATTCATGTGTATTTTCAGAAAAAAAAATTTATTTCGGCCCTCCCATTTAATGTATTTCCCGAAAAAAAATTTGTTTCGGCCCTCCCACGGAAATTTTTCTAGCTCCGCCAAAACCAATACCATAAAACAATATGAAAACCATGTATAATTATCGCAAAGTTCATACAATAGTATCCTGAGTTTGTACTCCGTATTTGCTAAAATGTATCGGATTTCGGAAACACTTTAAGAAAGCCAATCGAATCAACGATCAACGACATCATTCACCTAATCAAAATACTATGTTTTCTTTTACTCATAATCGGTTCCTCCCGATGACAGAGTTGGCAATGACGTTCAACGAGGAGTCGAGGATTTGATGAGGACGATGTATGATTTTTTATTTTTTATTTTACTATTTTTTTAGATTTGATAAATGGTTTAAATCACATTGATTTAAGGATCACGGAGACGAGTGCTAATTAGTTGCAAAAGCACTTCATCTTAAATGTTTTTTAGTTTATATATATCCGGTAAGAAGAAAAATTAAAATGAGAAGAGTGAGAAGAGTTTCTAGCCACACAATTCAAATGAGAGGGAGAAATTTAAAAGGAGATGTATCTATTTTTGTAGGCGCATCTCAAAAATGTTGTTGTGGTTTTTTCTTATCATTCTAATTTTAGTTTTTCTTCTCAGTTGATCCAAACTCTATATATAAAAGAGAAAAGCAGAGTTTAAGGGGCTGTTTGGTTTTTGGGGTTTGACCGCTTAGATTTTGATGTGACAGATAGAAATGGTTTGTTTCATGGTTTTGATTTCAAAATGGGACTTGTAGCCCAAAAAAATGGGGTTGTACAAAAGTTAGGTAGTAGCAGAGGTTTTCTATTTTTTTCGTAATGATCATGCTAGGGCCCGCAGATTTTTTCCTCTTTTGATTTCTACACCACAAGTTTTTTGTCATTTTGTTTCCTTTTATCAAAATTTGTGGGCCACTTTTATATAAATAATTATAAATTTAAATCCTAACTTATATCCCAATACATAAAACAAACAACTTTTTATATTTTATTTCTCTTACATCAAATCCAAATCAAAATCCTAATCTACAACTTTACATTCAAATCCAAACCCTAATCTAAACCCATCTACAAACCAAACAGGCCCTAAATATTAAGTTAAATAGTTTTATGAAACTTACTTTGTTAATTAAGCTACATTTCTACTGAAAACATGTGGGAGAAGACTATTTAACTTTGTTGATAAAGAAAGGCTTTAAAAAGTTAAAAGGAGATAATTATTTTAAGACGGATGGAGTATTTAATAACTACAACTCTCTAGAAAACATAATAAACTAACAGTTTATTTGAGCTAAAAGACCAAAAGGTATGAAAGATCAAAACATTAAAAATATATACATGATCCAAATACCCATGGGAATGGATAAAAGATTGTACCCACTGATGGGTAATGGGCGGGTGGCCGGTGAAAAAAATCATGTGGGCGGGTGATGGGTTAGAGGTACCCATGCTCATTGCCCACGGTTGCCATCCCTAATCTTGATCAGCCTTATTCACTTTCAAATCACAAACAGAGTCTTCATACGTTTTAGTGATTTTTGTTTTCCGTTTTGATAATTTTCTTCTTGATGGCATTATAAAAAACAGTTTAAAGCACTTATCTATTCACAATTGTGTAAAACTATGAATCAAACAGTTTTGAGCATTGTTAATGGCAAAATTCAATATAACAAATTTTGGCGCCAAAATTCATATCGCCATAGTCAGAAACAACAAATCTACTAGATAAAAACTCCTAAAAATTAGATCGGAACGTGTAAGATGATGAAAGGAATTGATCGTATGGTTTAGAATTGAAAAATTCGCTCAAAATGATGTAGATTTGAGGTTTTTTAATGGGGAAAAATGGCGAGAAAAGAGGTTGGGTTGTTAGAGGAGAGAGATTTTATTTTATTTTATTTTTTATTTTTTATTTATCATTTTTTTTAGCAAGGTCCGGTAAGTTCATTTTTACTCCCGTTGATCTTGAACATAAGTATTTCAGTTTTTTAGCCTACATTTGTTCTTATGGTAAGTAACTCAAATAGCATCAAGAATCATGGAAAATGAGATCTTCATTTGTCGATCTAAACAAAATTTTCTGGCAAGCTTAACCAAAATTTCTTGCCAACCTGACCAAATCTCTACTTCATGTGTAGAATCATTATATCCAAGGAATGAGCTTCCATGGCGCTCAAGACATATGGTATGTTTGATAAAAGTAACTTTTATTGAAATTCGAGATAGAGATGTGAATGGAAATAAAGATTGAGATTATAAAAAGAGTTTATTTTTATAGGTTACATAAAGTAGCATTTTATGTTCAAAGATTATGAGTTTTTTTTATTATTTTTTTTAATCTGCGAAACAAAACTTATATTTTAAGTAGCTAAATTTTTACAAAATATAAACATAATCTCTCAATAATCTTATCTATATCTTACTATCTTATACTTTATCTGTTTCAAAATTATTGTCCACATTAATGTATCAAAATAATTATTCACTTTCCTTTTTAAGTAAAACTAAAGTATATATTAGGGGAATATTCTTTTTTGTGTGATTGAGATTTATATTGGTCTCATTTTTATTAAATTTTGTGATTTCTCTCTCATGACAATAATTTTGAGATGGGGGGAGTAATAGAGGAAGACCTACTTAATATAGAAACTCTTAACATTCAGCAATCCAAGTTATAAAGCTAAAAATACAAGTAACTCAACCACATTTTCTAATATTTATAAGTTCTTAAAGTCAAAGTACAATTAATTAAAATAGAAATACTAACATTAAATACAATAAATAAATAATTATGTACATCAAAAACAATTAATTAACTGGTCAATAAATAGAATTAATGCAGTTATTAAAACACCCCCTTACATAAGAGATACAAATTATCAAGCATATTGTACAACCAACTTAAATACAATTACTGCATTAAATGTCACTAATACAAATAATAAAGCACATTATACAAATATTCAAGCCCGAACCGGCAATGGTCCAAATGGGCTCGAGCCCGAACGAGCACGAGCTAAACGAAATTCTTGATATCCGTAAATTTATTGTCAAAAGAATATAATAAACTAAAATACATGATTCATCGGAAAATTTTATTTCAGGGTACCTGCCGCCGCAATGCGCGCGTACCCTGCTCGTTATCTATAAAACAAAAATGGTAAAAGTGAAAAAATGAAAAGTCAAGAGAGTGAAATGTGGAAAAAATCAATAACGAAATGTTGAAACAATTAATTATGAGAAAGTGAAAGTTGAAACTAAAAAAAAAATGTTGAAAATATATGTTTCAAAAGTAAACTATTAATGCACATCGAAAACCGAGTTGATCATAGATGCTTAAAACCCGGTTTAATTTGACCTGTTTTCGACCTAACCCGTTGCGTAGATCTGGTTTAAATTGACCCATTTTTCGACTGGAACGGTTCAACCGGCTGAACCACCCGGGTCGAACCGGGTTTCAAAACATTATGTTTAATCCCCTAATTCTCAAACTTTTATTATTTTTCGTTTATCTCATAAACCTTTTTTATCACTAAAACTATCTGCTGTTATAAAATTCCGTTACTATGTACGAGTACTCCTCTAGCGTACCAAACATACTCATGTGAATAGAATTTAGCTACAAAATTAATTAACTGAAATTGATACTCACACCACAAAAGTTGATGCAGACATCACAAAATCACATCACTAATGCATATGTTACAGCATGGTATGCGCATAATTGTGGTGTGTGCATCAATTTATATAGTGTGAGTATCACTTTCTTTATTTAAAGTGTTGCTTCGTGGCAATGGCCCACCAAAATTCTCCAAAATATTTGACAACCATGAACCATATGTATATATGAATTTTTTATAATCTGGAATAAATTTCGGCACACCCAAAAGCAAATTGAAATTTTGAAAAATCATCGATCAATTAACCTAAATACCTAATCATGACTAAAAAGGTTTGCTTCTTCAATGGAATCGGAAGATGTTAATATCAGATTTTATGGAACTTTTGAGTCTCTCACGCTGCGTTAATCTTTCAAGTTTCTTAGAGCATGGGGTACGGTGGGCTGATGGGTGGCGCCATCACCACCAGCCGAGAAATACCCATGGCGCACCGTACCGGGTCTCGTGCCGTCGTCCCTTGCGCCGTCACGATGGCTCAGCGCCGTGGCAATTTTTTTTTATTGCGCCGTCATGTTGTGTTTGTGTTTGTGTTTATATGGTGCCTGTTGTTGTTGGTTTTTTTCTTTTTTTTTTTCCTTCTTTGAGTTGCAGGTCTCACGTGGAGAAGAAGAAGACCAAAAAGGTTTCCTTTTTTTTTTTTTTTTTTTTTTTTTTTTTTTTTTTTATATATATATATATATATATATATATATATATATATATATATATATATATATATATATATATATATATATATATATATATATATATATATATATAATTAATTCCCATGTACCATATTTCCCTCATTTTTATGTATTTGGTTTGGGCTGGGCTTTATATTCAGGTTTGCGTTTTGGGCTTTAAATTTTTGTTGTTTGTGAAAAAATATAAAGGTGTGTTCAAGATTGGTTAATGTGGGCTTTTATTTTTATGTTTATGTATTAGGTATCATGTAGTACTAATTTTGTTAGTTTTTCTTCATTTCAATTATTAAAGCTTCTAACAAGTAAATTTAATGTCTGATCAAATTCAATTCAAGATAATCTACTTTATTCTCACATACGCAAGGGAAATTATATCGCCACAGATTTTCATGGCTATAACACAATGTTAGTTAGCTAGCTATCGGTAACACTATGTTTTTTGATTTAAAATTTGAATAAGAAAGGAAAGAGAATGAAATTTTATTTTATTTTATTTTATTTTATTTTATTTATTTATTTATTATTTATTGATTTATAATGAAAAGATTGTTTAATGGCTAAAGTAATTTTTTTGTTCTTTTTTTTTCTTTCTGGATGTTACTTTATCATAAAATTAATGTAGCAACCTAAGTACCTTAAATTTTGGATAGCTAATGGTATTAAAGTACATATGTTCATTCTTATTTTTTACTCACTTTATTTATTTATTTATTTTTTGACGTTTATTTTGTGGTATTAAGAAATAAGAAGTGATACTAATTATGGCTGTTTCTTGACTATGGCAAGTGGACCTGGGCCTCTGTGTTCAACATAGAAGTTGGGCTGGAAACTTTTACCATTTTAATTTGGAATTTATAAATTGGTTTAAGTTTTGTAAGTAAAGTGGTCATAGACTCATAGTTATCAAGTTGTGAATTTTGATTTCTTTCAAAACTTATTGAAAGGTATTGAATTGTATTATGCGTGTATCAACAAATAAATTAGGGTCAATTGTATAAAAAGGCATCATATTTGCCATTTTTTGTCATTGTATGTTGCGTACTATTTTTTTTTCTCATCTTGACACCAACATTTTTAAATCGTGCTATTGTATGTACTTTGAGACAATTTTACTTATATATATATATATATATTTTTTTTTTTTTTTTTTTT
>LBNU01018720.1:23479-34007 GCA_014162995.1 Artemisia annua
TTCCTAAAAATTAGGAACCAAATAAAACGTTTTTTATATTAAAAATATCAAAATGAAAATAAAAATGTAATTTTACCATTGTACCCTTTTGAATTAAATAATAAAAGTAATTATCCAAAAAAATCTGATTGGTTGATGCTGGTTCTCGCAGTTCTCGCAATTTATTTGGTTCTGAAAAGAACCTCACCCTATATATATATATATATATATAGGGTCCCTTTCTTGCGAAAACCATCTTATCTGCGGGAACTGCGAAAACCACCCTTTTACAACTAATAATACACAATGTACATCATTTAATGCTCCATAGCAATTTGTTATTTTTATTTAATTCAAAAGGGTATAATAGTAAAAGACATTTTCATATTATTTTTGTTTTTTTTATAATTCCCATTTGTTATAAATATTCAAATTCGTTTTTTTTTTTTAACATGTTTTCGGTGCATGCATGTTTTTTATTTATTTATTTATTTATTTTCTCAAATAGGCAAAGGTGCATACATGTTTTTCCCCCCCAAATAATCAAGGTGCATAAATATTTTCAATTAGTCAAAGTGCATACATGTTTTTTTTCCGTTTCAAGGTGCATATACATTTTTTAATATAATGAAATTTATAACAAACCAAGCACATAAATGTTATACACAAAGTTCGATATCGATTGAAATACAATTAAAATACAAATTTTAAAAGCATAAATAAATGAATCTAATCGCTCTATACACGTGAGCACTAATAATATTCAACACAAATAGACATATGCGCACGAGTAGCGATCAACATTTTTCAAAAGTTGGGCATATATGCACACTTGTAGCCGTGAACATTCTTGTAATTACACCTGATATAAAGAAAAGTACAAAAATTAGCAACAATAATATTATTAAAAATTATACATGTTCATGAGTACATGTATGTTTTAGGAAACATACTTGTTTAGCAAACACGAAGTCTTTTAAAAAAATAATAATACACTAACTAAATAAAAAAGCATACATGTTTTTAAAATGTACATGTTTTTAAAACATACATGTTTTAAGCATTCCGTTTATAAGCAATCATTTTTTAAGACATACATGTTTTGAACATATATGTTTTGAACATGTATGCATCCATTTATTTTAAACATATATAATCCAAACACAAAACATATATGTTTTATACGTAAACAATCATTTGCCTTAAAAGAATTAGCATTATTATACTTATAAAGAAAAAGCAAGAAAATTGCATTAAACTCATTAACTAAGTTTTTGAGATATTTAACCACACATAAAACAAAATAAGAACCTTAAATCCTTATAACAAAAAGGTAGACAAATTTCAATCTATAAAGACAACTGCTCAAATTTATAAGAACAGTGTAGGCAAAACAAAATTCAATGACTTGACAAGGGAACATGTAAGAAACCATTATAACAAAAAGGTAAGATAAATAACCAATAAACAAATTTATAATATTGGCAGTGAGTAACATACCCCTTTCAAAAGAAAGGCAAAGACATCAGCTTGATACGGAAAATTAACTGCTGCAACTTCAGAGAGAGTCCACTCGAGCGATCCTATTAAAAGCAAACAAATCATAACTAACAAAGCTTAAGTTTCATGATTTATCGATAAGATCCTATTAAAAGCAAACAACACTAGACACTGTTATTCAACGGTTACACGTCGCCTCTTCCCATAACCCTATAATTCGATCCGTTCCACACCACGACCATCATACCCACATCCAACCTGCAACTGTTTGAAATAAAAAAAAAAAAAATTTGATAAATAAAACATATTAAATTTTTTTTTCAATAATATTCTATTATCATAAAATTGATTAAGACAAACCTGTGAGGCCAAATCTTCAAATCTTATTCAGTAGGCTTATGTAAATGATCTAACATGAACACGAACCCAAATCGAAAACCAAATATAAAGAGAGGCGGCATAAAGATTCATGAACAATACACCACGAAGAACAACCCTATCTACGAATGGCATAAACCCTAATAGCGATTAGGTTTTATAATGAAGAACACTCAATTTGCCGAAACAAACAGCAATGGATCGCAACCACAGAAACCCAAACACACCATGTAGTAAACTTGAATCAAATTATGGACATATTGGGGTTTTTTTTTTTTTTTTTTTTTTTTTTTTTTTTTAACAAAATTAAAGAGGGGGGGAAAAGGGGTTTTCTTGGTGGTTTTTAGGTTTTGATGGGACAGAGATATGAGTGTAGATAACCGGTTCCTTCCCCATTTTTAGGGTAAATAAGAATTACCCAAATTAACCTTTCAGATTTACAAAGTTTTTTTTTTCATTATCTACGACCAAACGATCAGGGAGTGAACCAAGGGTTCCCGCGGGGTCCCGAGACACCAATGAATTTTTTTTGTTAGTGTTAATTTTTGAAAAAAACGTCAATTTTTGATTTTTTTTTCCGAAATGCATCTTAAATACATCCGGTATATCGAAATGTGTTTATATATTNACATGAAGAGAGGCGGCTAAGAGGGTTTGCTTGGTGGTTTTTAGGTTTTGATGGGACAGAGATATGAGTGTAGATAACCGGTTCCTTCCACATTTTTAGGGTAAATAAGAATTACCCTTTCAGATTTACAAAGTTTTCCTACTCTTTATTTTAATTACATTAATGGCACAAGTCATCTCATCCATTTATGAAATGATCTAATGGCTAAAATGTGGTTCTCGCAGTTCTTGCAGATAAAAGTGGTTCTCGTAAGAAAGTTACACTATATATATATATATATATATATATATATATATATATATATATATATATATATATATATATATATATAAAGTCAGACATATTTTATTGGTCGTCATATTAAGAAATCCGATTATGTAAGGCCTCAATTAGCCGATAAATGATAAATAACTGCAAATTTTCGGCATGTTTCGTTTCTATTTTTTTAAGTCTGAATGTTTTGGAAAGTCAAGCCCAATATTAAGTACATATATTTTGTATGAAAAAAGCAATTAATAAACCTATTTAAAATGTGGTTAGAAGACTATTATCAAAAACCATTTAAATTTAACCATTTCCGTTAATGAATGGACTTTTAGTTTTCCACAACCACACTTTTACTCTCCGAGTTTCTCTCATCTCTTCCTGTGTTATTCTTTAATCGAAAGTTGCCTTCAAGACTTCAAGTCTCAATTAGAAGGTCTTGTTCCGCCAAAGACATTGCTAAAGAAATGAATATAGAACCAAAAATTGAAGAAAAATTAACTATTTGTATAAATATAAAATATAATGATAATGTTGGACAATGAAATTATAAAAAAAAACCCTAATATATTTTTAGACTAATATATTTTTAGAATGGGTTATTTCTCTCGCATTGTACATCAAGCTATATCATCACTTGAAAGTAGAATTGATCAATTTAGAGTATATGAAGATATGTTTAGTTTCAATTTAGCATTGAAAATATAAAGTAACTTGATGATAAGAAGTTAAATGATTGTTGCCATAACCTTGAAAGTTATTTTAAGCCATAACAATTGTTATGATATTAACGACATATATTTATTTTTGGAACTATGAGTTTCCAGAGAAATTATACATGTAAAAGATGATATATACACCGATTGATATACGTAACTATATTATAAATCTAAATTCTTTCTCTATTGCTTATATCGCGTACAAAATAATGTTAAATGTTCCAGTGATAGTTGTTTCGGCGGAAAGAGGTTTTTCAAAACTAAAGTTAATTAGAAATGATTTAAGATCGAAAATGCCGTAAGAAAGATTAAATAGATTTTTTCACTTATCGATTGATAATGAAATTTTATACCATATAAATTTTAAAACCTTAATTAAAAATTAAAAAAAAAAAAAAAAAAAAAAAAAAAAAAAAAAAGCTAGAAAAGTAAATTTTATGTAAACGATATTTCAACTAATAACTCTGATAAAAAAAGGCATGTTTTGAAGCTTCGCTTTAGGCCTCAGTGAAAGTTGGCCCCCCTGATACGTACATGACTTTTCTAGCGTGGTTGCTTTATCCAGGTTCGACAAAAACGTGTTTGTGCATTCTAAATTTATAGTTGCAGTACACAACTCAGCAAGACAATGATACGTTAAAAATGGGAGCATATTTTATCTTAGTGTTAGGACCTAAGCCATAAAAAGAAATTTGATGTTTTTCATTATGGTTGTTAGAATCATCAAAGAGGGTGGAATGTCAACTACCAAATTTATAAAATGATTGTGGAAATTAATACATACATTGTATTTTATGTATTTGTCATCGTGGTTTACAAACATCAAGTACATTTTGTTCAGTGGCGAAGCTAGAAAATTTTCAGTGGGGGGTCGGGATCTAAAATTTTTTATTGCTTAATGTATAAAAAAAATTTCACAATTAAAATGGAAGGTCGAAACCAAATATACCGAAATTTTTCTACACGAAAACTATATACTTCCTACATCGCAAAAAAAAAATTCGGGGGGTCGGGCGCCCCCCCCCCCCTCCCCAGCCCCTATGTAGCTGCGCCATTGATTTTGTTTAAGCTGGTCGTCTAAAAACATTTCCAAATATGAAATCAGTTGATATTAATATATATACTCAGGTACTTTATTAAAACTCACTTTCTTTAACTATATGTGTTGAAATGAATTTATGAAAATTATGTGTTTTATTTTGGAAAGGTTTTTAATTAAGAGATACAATTAAACAAAACTTATAGGTTGTTGTTAGCAAATCTTTTTATTGTTTTACAACAGATTTGTACTTAAATTTATTCTAATGTACACACCAAATGTTCACCGAAAACATCGAAATACTATCTTTAAACTATTGTTGGTATAAATTATTTCATTTTTTTTTAAAATTAAGATAAACACATGATAACTAAATTATATTCATCTTTTCTAGTTTTTTAAAAAAATTATAAATTGATGCTTAGTTTAAGAATTTGGAATCATGATTTGATGTGCACCAAATTAATGTAAAATTGCATCAATAACTATATTATATCACACTAAATATTACATCAAATTTGCTGTCCTGGTTTGAGATGAATATCTACACAAAAACATCAAATTTGATATTTTTTTTGGAAGGCGACTTTCAATTTTTTGGTTTAAAGTCGCACCCGTCACATTGGCAGCCCTCATCCACCACATACCCAGACTATGTTGTCTGAACCGGGTCCACGCTGGTGCAGTGGGGATTATAAACGGCTTCCGCCCGGAAACCGTAACGCCTCCACACGAGTTTTCTCGTTGGAGTAACGGTCGGATGAAAACCGGGGCCGGCTTGGATTCGAAACTGCGCATCTTAGTGTATCCACCGGAGGTTGTCTAAGATGATGAATAACTCGTACCTTTATTATAAGTTTAGATTATGTAAATTCAACTTTTTGTAATTGTTGACACCAAGAACTTGAATCATTATCGGTGTTTTATTTCTTTCTCAATTTTTTTGTAATTCTCTTAAACAATTTCAGAGTAGTAGACAACCTACGCCCACAATATTCAAATCGTCAGTTCTGATACTTGTCAGGATCTTACGAATAGAAACAAGCAGTAGGAAGACATATCATTTCTCAATTTCTTATACATGTTAATGACTTGATGTCTATATATAGGAGATTAGAGATGAAATTCTTGTTGTTTAGCTTTGCTTTTAAAAAACATACATTTATTGGTCCCATGTAGTATTAATTTTGTTAGTTTTTCTTCATTTCAATTATTAAAGCCTCTTACAAGTAAATTTAATGTCTGATCAATTCAGTTCGAGATAATCTATTTTATTCATATCGAATAAGATTTTCATGGCTATAGCATAATGTTTGTTAGCTAGCTATTCGTCGTATTCTTTAACACTGCCGGGTTCTTGATTTCAAATTTGAGATGGGAGATGATATGTACACATACATTTTTACTTTGCACACATAATTTTGCTTGTCCCTACACATGAATTTGCTTGTTCTCACACATAATTTTATGTGTGCAAAGTAAAAATGTATGTGTACATGTCATTTCTCATTTGAGATAAAATGAAAGAAAATGATTTTTTTTTTAACGTCGCTTAGTTTATTTTTAAGAAAAGAAAATGAATTGAAAAAGAAAATAAGAGAAATTTTCACCTCATTTTTCAGAGGAAAATGAAAGATAATATTAATATATATTGTTTAAAGACTGGTATCGCTCTTTAAAAGTTTTCAATATCAACTAATTAAAAAATATATACATTTAAATTGAACAAGTTATGTCCTTTTATTACGACTTATGAACTCAGTTATAGTTACTTTCATTGTCCTTTCATTTGTCTTAAGACTTGATGCAATGGGTCACCACTCACATCCATACCCACGCACAACCCTTGTTGCACCCCCCCTTCCCATCCCTCACGCATGAGCCTAGCCAAAAGAGAGACGTAAGGTGATGCCAGTCACTACTCAGACATTGTGTAAAATGGGTCTTTTTATTACTGTTCATTTTGATTTGTGAGTGTATGTGAGGTATTTTGTAGAGTATGTTTAAAAGGGGAGGGGAGTGGTGATCATCATAAGCGAAAGTTAAGGTGAGTAGTGATGTGTTAAATGGTGATGTGACACTGAGGTAGAAAGTGAGGGAGTGGGTGAATGGTGACCATTGCAACTAGTCTAAGAATATATAAACCAACACGTCCTTTATTTTTCTATTTCTTTTCTTTTCCTTTTCTTATTTTATATTTCTTTTCTTTCGTTTTAAAACTTGAGAATATGACTAGAAATTGTACCACTTTTTTTGAATTTGTCTATAGACAACTCTAGCTCACTCTACCTTATTTAGGTTATACTATTAAAGTTTGACCTTGGATGTCGATCTCTTGCATATTTGCATTTGTATAGATCAATTTGTTTTGCATGTTTGGGTAATAAATTGTGCAGCTATCTCTACTACTTATAAAACAAATTTGACTACTTAAAGCTTGCATTTTTAAAATTAATATAGTGTGTGTTTTTTAAAGATTGTCAAGTTTAGAGATAATCAAGAAAAGACATAATTTAAGTTACCAAGTTTTTAAAAAGTTATCAAGTTTAAAGGGTACTTAGAGGGTAATTTAAGCAAACTACATTAATTTAAGTATCAATATTCAAAATTTCATGAAAAAAAGACATCAACTCTATATAAATAGTTGAGATAAATGCGTCTAACAATTTGCTTAAAAAGTAGGTTTGTTAAAAAAAAATTTGCGATATGGCGACTAAAACTTTTTCCCACAAAATGATATAAAAGTCACTAAATAAAATAAATAATGTTATGTTATAATAGCAATTCTTGCTGAGCTAAAGTGTAATTAGTTTATGCATCACGATTTAATTGTACTTGGTTAAATAAAGTTAGACTTAGACTTAAAACTAGGATTGCTTGGTGTGCAAGGGAAGTAAGTATACAAGGGAACCCCAATACCATAGAGATTGTACCCCTTCATCTCTATAAATAAAGATGAGGGAGATGCTAGTGAATTGATTCTTCTTGTATTAATGTAAGCCTTTATTGATTATTAATAAAGAGAATTCGAGGGTATATCACGTGCATATTGTTTATTTCTTTTGTCAATTATCTTGTGATCTTGAGATGTCGACTTTTCTTGTGAGTTCTTTGATCAATTTCAAGCTAAGCTTTAAGGTTTGTTAAAAGTTCTTTGATCATGGAATAATGTAAGCTCCTAAACCTTCACAGCTTGCACTTAATCGCAATTTTCCTGGTTGATGATTGGTTTGATTGTGTGAGGGTTTATGGGGAGAATCACCACGTCGGTTGCATCAAGTATCTACGAGTACTCCACATGTAAAACTAGGGTTAAGAACCTACGTAGGTTGGAGAGTACGAAGTTGACTAGGGTAGTCGACAATATAAAGCCAATTTGATACACCCAAAGGGTTTCAACCCTTTTGGCTTTTCTGCTGAACGAATAAGAGACTAGAGGAGAGAAAGTTTTAGGGATGAAAGGATTAAATGCGATTCCTAGTTTAGAATGTCTTTGTATTTGTAGGTTACCAAAAACAATCCTAACTGCACTAGAAGTCCGATCCCTAGATAATTATCCTTAAGTTATACAAGTTTTACAATGATTGAAACACCCCCCCCCCAAATGGAGTTCGACAGAATAGTATATCCATTAAGGGAATGTGTTTTTACCTTATATCTTTATATATATTTATCTCAGATAAATATATAATCCCTATATAATTACTGTTTTATCCATCTATGAGAATATCACCGTATTCTCATTTTCTCTTCATTTCCATTTCATTTCGCAATACGAGTTTGAGAAAGATTCAAAATCCTCAACCCCCCCCCCCATGGGGTTCGACCGGATACTAAAGCCTTAAAGGGATTGTGTTTTTGCCTTTAATACTTAAATATATTTATCTCAGATAAATGTATATTCGATATATAATTACTGTTTTACCCCTCTATGAGAATTAATGTGTTTTATTACGTCTAGTTCTAAATTTATATTTTTCCGACATTCCTATTAGACTAACACTAACAGACAGTGTATCCAGTCAATCCTAGCATAAGTATGATTCGTTCGCAAGGAGTAGGTAAACTTAAATGCTAACCTAGTGAAGTTCTACAATTTTAATGGGGGTTTTGATTTTAGATTAATTAAACTATTAAAATGATAAAATAAAGTAAACTAGATTAACCTATGGTTGTGATCAGGTTAAGAAGAAAGTACATGCCATTTTAATCATATTTGTTAGTTCACATAATCATTCGTTGTTACACAAGTATATATGTTATTTCTACAGAGAGAAACTAGAGTAGAGAGAGAGTGGATGTAACTAGTCTGTAAATAAGATGAAAATAATTACTAGAACCAACACTCTTCCCTTGGTGGGAAGGGGTATTTATAGTTATTTACAAACCCTAGGCCGCCCATGGGCTTGTGATATGTTTCGAAAGCTTTAAATTTATAAGACTAGCTCTACCGATTCTTTAATACACAAAACACATGGGTAAAAGTATAACCCCCATTTATAGTAAAGGTTTTGAGGCAAGACCAGGTCGTCCCAAGAGAGGTAATTGTTTCTTATGTTAGCTATGAGTAACAAAATTAGATTCCAATGATTGTCACTTATCACTAAAACCGTTTTTGTTGGATTTAAGATTGTTGAATTGTTTTGACAAATTATTCTAAAGATATGTTTATCCAAGGCTGAGCACATAAGATAAACGAGCATAGGTATCACAGAAAGTACATGGACAAGGCATAGAAGTAAAGCATGATGGGTGATCATGAAAACTAGTATATCTACCTTATGTAAAAGAATCCCCTTTCGGCCTTTGATCCTAGATACATAAAGTGCATAAAGTTTGGTCCAAGTATGAAGTATTAAGTATGCATTTCCTCTAGTCAAGTCGATAGACATTAGACTAGTCCTTAAACGTGTCATAGTCAAGGTTAACATTTGATTTACTAAGCAATTCTCACAAGCATAGCAATGACTCGTTATACATAGACGATTCATAATATAATCAACATAATTGCATCTTTCGACCTTTAAACAATCATAGTGATTAATCAAGACAAATGATAATAGACTAAATAATGACATATCAAACGCATACATAATAGATTCAATATTCATGATACAAATCCTACTTTAAACTCATGGCATAAGTGCCTTAAACAAACATAAAGTTACTACTCCTTATTCATATCAAAGTAAACAAAGTACATAAGCATTATCATCATTTAGAACGAGATTATACCGAGTTTTACAAGTATGCTACGTTCCAAAGTTGTTCTGCCAGAGTTGCTATTTCCTCCAACTCCTTAGCTAGTGGTTTTTGGTGCAAAACCACTACTAAACTGCTTCTTATGATCAAGAGATGTTTCTTGATTGAGGTGTGTGTTATACTCCAAATTTAGCTCTTATTTATAGTGAAAATTTAACCCTAATTCGTCCCTGGTGAGTTATGATAAGCAAGTGATCGGTCTCATCATTGATGTAGCTCATTAATGTAGAAGCATAACTGCCATGAGAAGTACGCCGCACAACTAGTGTAAACCGGCGGGCTTCTCCTTCGCGTAACCGACGCTCATATAATATATAACCGCGTACTTCTTTGTTTGACTCGTAGTTGCATAGTTGATCCAAAGGTGCCCGTAAGCGGCGCGCTTCTCCCAATAAGATCGGCGTGCTTTTGTCCAAACTAATGTATACATTATTTAAGTTCCTCAAAGTCATTCGTTTATTGTACTTCTCGGCGCCTTTCTTCATCATTAATCCTGCTATTCATTCATGTATTAAGTACCAGAATTCCTATAAATAAGGTTATTTTACTATGTATTTACATAATATCGGGGGTATAAATATGTATAATAGAGACTCAAAAAATCAAATCCCCCCATACTAAACCAATGCTTGCCTCAAGCATAAAAGAAAAATGTTTTCAAAATCGAGTTTCGTATAAGTTTTCGAATATATATACTTTTGTGTATCCAAGAAACCAAGATAATATGACATGCTCCTCACGAATGTGGTATTATATTTT
>LBNU01018720.1:34629-67162 GCA_014162995.1 Artemisia annua
GTAATTGTTTCTTATGTTAGCTATGAGTAACAAAATTAGATTCCAATGATTGTCACTTATCACTAAAACCGTTTTTGTTGGATTTAAGATTGTTGAATTGTTTTGACAAATTATTCTAAAGATATGTTTATCCAAGGCTGAGCACATAAGATAAACGAGCATAGGTATCACAGAAAGTACATGGACAAGGCATAGAAGTAAAGCATGATGGGTGATCATGCAAACTAGTATATCTACCTTATGTAAAAGAATCCCCTTTCGGCCTTTGATCCTAGATACATAAAGTGCATAAAGTTTGGTCCAAGTATGAAGTATTAAGTATGCATTTCCTCTAGTCAAGTCGATAGACATTAGACTAGTCCTTAAACGTGTCATAGTCAAGGTTAACATTTGATTTACTAAGCAATTCTCACAAGCATAGCAATGACTCGTTATACATAGACGATTCATAATATAATCAACATAATTGCATCTTTCGACCTTTAAACAATCATAGTGATTAATCAAGACAAATGATAATAGACTAAATAATGACATATCAAACGCATACATAATAGATTCAATATTCATGATACAAATCCTACTTTAAACTCATGGCATAAGTGCCTTAAACAAACATAAAGTTACTACTCCTTATTCATATCAAAGTAAACAAAGTACATAAGCATTATCATCATTTAGAACGAGATTATACCGAGTTTTACAAGTATGCTACGTTCCAAAGTTGTTCTGCCAGAGTTGCTATTTCCTCCAACTCCTTAGCTAGTGGTTTTTGGTGCAAAACCACTACTAAACTGCTTCTTATGATCAAGAGATGTTTCTTGATTGAGGTGTGTGTTATACTCCGAATTTAGCTCTTATTTATAGTGAAAATTTAACCCTAATTCGTCCCTGGTGAGTTATGATAAGCAAGTGATCGGTCTCATCATTGATGTAGCTCATTAATGTAGAAGCATAACTGCCATGAGAAGTACGCCGCACAACTAGTGTAAAACCGGCGGGCTTCTCTTCGCGTAACCGACGCTCATATAACATATAACCGGCGTACTTCTTTGTTTGACTCGTAGTTGCATAGTTGACCAAAGGTGCCCGTAAGCGGCGCGCTTTCTCCATAAGATCGGCGTGCTTTTGTCCAAACTATGTATAATTATCTTAAGTTCCTCAAAGTCATTCGTTTATTGTACTTCTCGCGTCTTTCCTTCAATCATTAATCCTGCATATTCATTCATGTATTAAGTACCAGAAGTCCTATAAATAAGGTTATTTTACTATGTAATTTACATAATATCGGGGGTATAAATATGTATAATACGAGACTCATCAAATCCCCCCATACTTAAACCAATGCTTGCCCTCAAGCATAAAAGAAAAATGTTTTCAAAATTGAGTTTCGTATAAGTTTCGAATATATATATTTTTGTGTATCCAAGACAACCAAGAATAATATGACATGCTCCTCACGAATGTGTATATATTTTGAAGTTCACTAAAGCACTCATAAATGTTTTTGGTATAGATTCACTCTCATAGCTCAGTCATAACTTATAGATTTACCATATGCTTGTAAAATAAACAAAACTGCACCGACGTGGCGTAAGCACCAAGTATAAATATCAAAGGGGTCTTTTATTCAGGTTATAACGTTAGGTTAAGGGTTATAAGGTATGGATTTAGACATGGGAACTTACTCATGTTAGTATAATCTTTATATTACAACTAATACAGTGAGATTTTCTTTTTTTTTTGGAGACTGCAAGTAAGTATGATGCATCAATTCCGTACTAAGTTATTTGCTAACTCTTCTATCTTACAATACTAAGTCATTTGCTAAATCTTCTATCTTACGATAGGTGAATGGTTAGTATATTTGTATTATTCTTGATTTCCGCTTGTTTTGAGCTAATTTGTTCTACTATAATAGTTAGTATATGGTTGTGTTTAATGTACGGCTTATAAGGGCTTGAGCTTATAAAGTAAATTTTGTTTATCAGAGAGATTCATGAAAGCTTTTTTAAGTCGTGAGCCATCATAAGCCTCCGTAAGCTAGCCTAAGCCCATTGAAACGAGCTTATGGAGGCTTACAATTGACAAATTACTTAAATGACCTTCAAAATATAGCGTATTATCACACAAAGCTTGAAATATATCTAAATTTTAGTTTAATGTATTTTTATGTAATTTTACGTTAATAACCTTCAGCTCAAACTAATTCGCCAAACATTTTTACAAAAATGTAAGCACCAGGTTACAACTTATAATATTCACCCAAGCTTCAGCTCCAGCCCCAGCCCGCCCCAGCCCCCAGCCCCAGCCCCAGCCCCAGCCCAGCCCCAGCCCCAGCCCCTATATGTAGTTTCGTTATATCTTATTGTTTTCAGCTTGAAAGAGTTTGACTTTTAGAGTTTTTAAAACAACAATGGAAGACTTCTGTAGAACCAGGTAAAATGGAAATGTTGGTGTTTGAATAAACTTCATTTTTGGTTTAAAAAAACTTACTACTAATGTTTAAATTAGTACTTAACTAAAACTACTATCATGCGACAGATGGTGGCTTTAGCACTAGTTTTCAGTGGACATTAATGCTGACCAAGCTACTAATGAAAAATATGATATCATGCTTCAGGGAAGACTATAAATAGTGAACTAAAATGGACGAACTTATGAGGATATATAATCTCTTAAAAATTCCAAAAGGACTTNCCAGCCCCAGCCCCAGCCCCAGCCCAGCCCCACCCCACCCCAGCCCCAGCCCCAGCCCCCAGCCCCTATATGTAGTTTCGTTATATCTTATTGTTTTCAGCTTGAAAGAGTTTGACTTTTAGAGTTTTTAAAACAAACATGGAAGACTTCTGTAGAACCAGGTAAAATGGGAATGTTGGTGTTTGAATAAACTTCATTTTTGGTTTAAAAAAACTTACTACTAATGTTTAAATTAGTACTTAACTAAAACTACTATCATGCGACAGATGGTGGCTTTAGCACTAGTTTTCAGTGGACATTAATGCTGACCAAGCTACTAATGAAAAATATGATATCATGCTTCAGGGAAGACTATAAATAGTGAACTAAAATGGACGAACTTATGAGGATATATAATCTCTTAAAAATTCCAAAAGGACTTTACCATGTTGATCTAGCAAGGATTATTTTGCTCTTTGAAAGTAGTCTAAGATATGGTCTTAGTAACATCACAAGAGCTTGAAAGATGTTATGTATGTGTGCTGAAAAAAAGTTATGAACTTTAGTATGATTCGAAAGCACCAAATGTAAGTATATGTTAGCATGGCACAGAAGAACAACCATGTATTAATGTTTTCTGTAGCATTGGTATAAAGCATTGTAGCTTTTTTCTTAGTTTGTTACTTATGTGTGTAGTTATCATATTTTAAAGTGATCTTAATGGCATGATATCTATTCATTAAGCAAGTTTATAGAACTAGTCCATCCACCGGACGGGCTGTGGATCTAGTTGGTCAATATAAAAGTATAATTAAAACTGAACTTTACAGAATTGAAAATTTCCTCAAAGACTTTAATCAAATTGTGTTTTATTGTGAACTACATTACTACAAATTTGGTCTTGTGATGATAATCCAATTTTGTGTACCGTAAAGCTCTGGTTATTGCTGCAAATAGGTTGATAGTTGCTCAAGAAGTTGTTTTCACGTCCTTTTAATCGTGTATAATTCAAATTCTATCAATACAACCTTCTAATTATGATACCATGCGCCTTACTTTTCTTATGTTATACGAGAAATAATTGATTAGTGAAGGTCGCTACGAAATCGATTACACTTCTTTTGTTACTACAAATTATCTGAAATATTGCTCGTATTCATAAGAGTTCATAAGTATAGTTTTTGCAACTTTGGTTGGTCAAAAATTAACAAGTACGGTGATGGAATAGATTGGGTTGTTTGAATATAAAAATGGATATAGGGTGTTAGTTTATTATGAGCACGACATGTGGTGAATGGTCCAGTAAAGGTAGTATCGTGTTTTTTACCCCTCTTACTCACAAATTTCTTTGTCATTCGTACCAACATATGTCAAACTATTCTTTTTTCATACCCGAACCATTTCCTTTTTAAGAATCAATCTTCGCTTTTAAAACTCAAACAGAAGTTGCAATCACCGATAATTAATATTTGAGTAAATAGTTTTTCATGTATATAGTTTCAACCAAGGTTAAAATCGCTACACGCTAGTCGAATGGTCAAGTACTGTCTAACGACTAGTCGTTTAGGCGGAGATTAATTGAATGTAATTTTTATGTATAAAACTACAAATTTTGAAATTATATGTATGACATAAAAGAAATGCTTGAAGATATTTGGTACAAAGTTCAAATGGTTCAATTAGTTTTCATAAACCGATTTCTGAATTCATTATTGTCATACAATTAAATTAAAAAAAAAAAAAAAAAAAAAAAAAAAAAAAAAAAAAAGCATACATACCTTCACATTTTGTGTTAAATCATTGTTCGATGTGTGTTTGAATAGCTGTTATGACCGACATTGTGAACAGCACGAGGTATGCTGAAAAAACCCTCAATTTTAGATTGTGGAAAAAAGTTGACATGTGTTGACTGATTTGGCCGATGTTTGCCCGATTTGACTAATTTATGCCCAATTTGGCCGAATTTTATTTGACTAATCGATATGTTGATTGCTTTTTTACCCATCCGATTAATAACGTAGACTAGGCTAAAATTGGACGGTTATCCCTGCCTAACGCCTAGGCACCGATTAATCAGCCGGCTAGGTCGATTTATACAACATTGTTTGAAGACCTCAATGGGTTTTAGAATGTTAGAGATAAATTAGAATATAAATACCAAGTTTGTAAAAAATGCTAAGCGCTAGTCAGACGGCCGGGTACCGCCTAGCGGTTAATTAGTTAGGCGCATGTTTGCGTATGGTATGTAAATTGATTATAATTCAGGTAAGGACCCGGCGGAGGTCGGATGCTCGGGTTTCCTGTGTAGAACGGTAAGTACCCGGTGAAAAGGAAGATGTTACTCTAGTCGGGGTAACACTAACATCGACCGGGTACTTTCGTCTTACCTCATAGGAGAGGGTGAAGAGCATGGTACCTTCGTCTCCATCTCGTAGGAGAGGCTGAAGAGAAGGGTTTCGTGGTACCTTCGTCTCCATCTCATAGGAAAGGATAAAGAGAAGGGTTTTATGGAGAAGGAGCCTAAAGAGGCTGTCAAGTCTGGTGTGCTCTGTTCGAAGAGGCTTGTGTGACTTATTTATGAGAGCTTACCCTAACTCCCAATATCATGTGGTATATATAGTATTGTAAGAAATGCTAAGCGCTAGTCAGACGGCCGGGTACCGCCTAGCGGTTAATTAGTTAGGCGCATGTTTGTGTATGGTATGTAAATTGATTATAATTCGGGTAAGGACCCGGCGGAGGTCGGATGCTCGGGTATCCCGTGTATAACGGTAAGTACCCGGTGAAAAGGAAGATGTTACTCTAGTCGGGGTAACACTAACATCGACCGGGTACTTTCGTCTTACCTCGTAGGAGAGGGTGAAGAGCATGGTACCTTCGTCACCATCTCGTAGAAGAGGCTGAAGAGAAGGGTTTCGTGGTACCTTCATCTCCATCTCATAGGAAAGGATAAAGAGAAGGGTTTTATGGAGAAGGAGCCTAAGGAGGCTGTCAAGTCTGGTGTGCTCTGTTCGAAGAGGCTTGTGTGACTTATTTATGAGAGCTTACCCTAACTCCCAATATCATTTGGTATATATAGTGTGAAGTTAGGGCAAAGGAGATGGGGGTCGTTGGGCCTGTCTATGGTTTAGGCCATTATGTGAATAATGGCCTTTGTCTAAACATGGAGACTTAATTTATGTAGTGTCATATACATACGTAATCAAGCCCCCCCCCCCAAGTCCAGTATTATGGCATGTACAAGTGAGATGATGCTGGACTTTAAAATAACTGACATACCACAGCCCTGTGCAAGGCAACTAGGGTTCGTGTATTAGTATTTGCTTTTCCAGGTTGACTCGTAAGTTTCCTTGCAATGATGACTTAGGATGTAAGTCATGTTCCCCAAGTGCGTATAGGGTGTATGGGTACCTTCGTCTCATCTTGCAGGCGAGGATGGTGAGAAGGGTTTTAATATGCCCTGAAAATGTTCCATTTTGTTAATGGCTTCCATGTAGTCTGGCAATCACAAGCTAGGCTGGACCGATATGTACATATGTGGTGAGTCCCCTAGTCTAACACAGTATAATGCCTTGATTATGGTGCACCAGACTAACGTTTGTTGTGCAGGTCATAGCCGATTGTTGACGTATGAGCTTGAAAGGGCGTTAGAGCTTGAAGAGGCCAGAGCCTAAGGTGTCAGAGCCTAAGGGATCAGAGCTTAGGGGATCAGATCCTGATAAGGATTTAAAACATACCTTTTTAAGGGGTTGTTTAGTCCCTAAAGTCGTATGTATTTGATCAAATATTGCCTTAAATTGTTTATTTTTGCATTCTAGGTACTTTGGACGCTAAATACGAAAATCAGCAAGTTTTGGACTAATTTGGACAATAAAGTGAAGAAAAACGACCAAGTCAAGAATCTGTCAAGAATGAGCTCCTGACGGCGTCACACATTACACATGACGCCGTCACTTGTATTTGAAGACCAAGATTCAGAGTTAAATTTACACGAGACGGCACAGACTTTTTGAGAAGACTTATAAGCTGACAGCGTCACTACTTTTGCACAGTCCATGATGGCGACACTTTAGAAGACTTATGTTGTCACTACTTTTGCACAGTCCATGATGGCGACACAGTCATAAAGTGATGGCGTTACAACGACGATTTAGCAATAGATGAAACCCTAATGACGGCTGGCTGACAGCGTCACAACCCATAACGTGGCGCACAGTCACGATTGTAAATCTATATATATTTTCACATGTTTTCCTTTATTCATGTAACACTTTGAAGAGGTGAAACCCTAGAAGATTTTCTACTACTTTGTAAGGCTTTTTAAAGCCACTTTATCCATGTTCTATTGAAGTTGAGTATTTCATCTTTAATCATTCAATATGTCTATTTGTTTTTTGATTTTATGCTTTTCTTTTCTTCACTTTAACATGCTAGGCTAGATCTATTAGTGTTTGCTTAGATTTAATGAAAGCTAGTTATTAATTATTGATAGTCGTCTCTTGTTTAATTGGTTGTTTGCGTTAGGAGTAAGAAAACTGGCTATAATCTTACATGTGTTAGCTTGAACGTCCAACTTAACGCATTCATACCCTAGAGTGCACAAGTGGTTTATCTTCGTTGTATTTATTGTGTGAATTGCGACTTTGTAGATAGTAGGATATCCTAAGGAGATGACTTTTGTCACTTATAGATATAGGGTTTTCTAAAGGAGACTTATACATTCATAGAATTAGGGAATTTGGCACCACCCTACAACATTAAAGGAATACAACACGCTAATTAAACAAGGACGTCACAATTCGACTAATCAATAAGAGATAACTAGGGAGTAAGGACAATCTAAGTGAACACGTTTTCCCTATCATAAGAGTTATCACTTCTACTTTTCTGCATATTTAGTTTAATTTTAGTTTAATTTGTTTTAATTAATTAGTAGTTAAAATAACCACTCTTCAAACTACGAGATTTTACTTGCTTTTATAAAAAAAACATAAAAATATAAAAAGAATCCTACCACACCTTTAGACCTATCTCGACATACACTTTGGCCTTCACAACACTATTCCCCAAAAGAACAATCAATCCCCAGTGTCTTGCCTATACTACACTACAACAGTTAGGTATACTGCCTAGGAGGATTGTAAAACTTGGGTAGGTATTGCAAATCACCCATCAGATCCTAAGGACGTTAGAGCCTGAGTGGCGTTAGAACCTGAGTGGCGGGTAGAGCGTAAGTGGCGTCAGAGCCTGAATGGCACCCATTGTCATCGGATCCCGTTGGCGACGTATCCCTTTGGCGTCGGATCCCGTTGGCATTGGAACCCACTGTCAGGCCGCTTGAGGCCGATATTGAGTCTTTTTAGGCTGATAGGAGGTTGCATTTAAGTCGTACCTGGTCATTTAAGGCTGCGTTCGGGCCACATCTAAGCCATACCTGGACGTTTGAGGCCGTATCAGGTCGCTTTTAAGCCATACCTGGTTGTTTGAGGTTGTGTCAGGTCATGTTTAAGTCGTACCTAGACGTTTGAGGCCATATCAGGTTGCGTTTAAGCCGTACATGGCCGTTTGAGGCTGCATTCAGGCTGCATTTAAGTCGTATCTGGCCGGAGAGTAAGGGTGGGGAGCAAGGCTCAAAAGATAGGCCATGCTCCGAAGCTATGAAGTAAGGGTAGAAAGCAAGGGTGGACTTTCTACAACCTTTTTTCTTTAGTTTGGGAAATGATTTTTTTGCAAATAGATCTTTTATTCAATCAACCTGTTGTTGAATAATAAAAGTATATTATATGATACTCTTTTATGATAAACAAGTTCATAAAACCACAAAGATGAGACTTTAGAACGTGAAAAAGTGGAGTATCACTGTTAATAGATCGAGAAGAGGAAGAGTGAAACGAGCTTTTTGTGCCAGGTCCAGGGATGGCGCCATGTTTGACTATGGTATGTAAATCGAGTATAAGTCGGGTAAGGACCCCATGAAAAGGAAGATTTTCCTGTAGTCAGGGTAACACATAGTCAGGGTAACAATAACATCGACCGGGTACCTTCGTCTTACCTCATAGGAGAAGGTGAAGAGAAGGGTTTCGTGGTACCTTCGTCTCCATCTCGTAAGAGAGGATGAAGAGAAGGGTTTCGTGGTACCTTCGTCTCCATCTCACATGAGAAGATGAAGAAAAGGGTTTTGTGGAGAATGAGCCTAAGGAGGCTGTCAAGTGTGGTGTGCTTTGTTCGAAGAGGCTTGTGTGGCTTATTTGTGAGAGCTTACCCTAACTCCCTATATTATGTGGTATATATAATGTGAAGTTAGGGCATAGGAGATGGGGGGCCTTTGGGCGTGTCCATGGTTTGGGCCATTATGTGAATAATGGGCTTTGTCTAAATATGTGGACTTAATTTATGTAGTGTCATATACATACGTAATTAGCGGGAATTAATAAGATTGGAATTTATATATATACTATAAATTTTTGAAATTATAAGTATAACATAAACGAAATGCCTCAAAATACTTTAAGGTTCAAAGCTCAAATGGTTCAATTAGCTTTCAGTAACCAATTTCCAAATTTGATTCGTGTCATAAACATTCTAACTAAAATAAGAAAAATAATCATACCTTCACATTTTGAGTTAAATCACTGCTCGAGGTGTCTTTAAATGGTTGTGTCGATTATTTTATGAAAAACGCGAGTATGTTGATGGAAAAAAAATACGTCGATTTTAAGTTTTACAAAAAAGTTGAAGATTAATCGTTTATGTTGACAAATTCAGTTAATAAAGCAGACTTGGCAAAAAGTGAGCGGTTAATCCCGCCTAAAGCCGATTAATCAGCCGCCTAAGCCGATCTTTACAACACTCACAAATACTTGTAATTAACTTGACACAGTTTCACACTCTATAAGAATTTATGTCATGTTAGGAATATTGGTTAACTTTGTTCATTTTGCTACATCAAACACTAATCCACATAAGGAAATAACTATGATTCACACCTTTTTTTAAAGATATTTGTTCTATTGTGTATTGTTTTGTCTAATTGGTACACAATATAAGATGTTTTTGAAAATTTGTATTTACATTTATAATTCGTCGAATTGTTAAACATCTACATAGTCAATCACTGAGTTCAACATCCACATACTCAACACAGGATGGTTATGTTAATCATATCCCCTTGGTCTATTTTCACTTTGGAGTAGGTGGAATATGAAACGACGAGTAGTAATGGCTTGCATCAAGGGGCTTGTTGCCTAGCAACAGAAGAATGAGATAATGTGCAAAGCTTCCTGGCCCAAGAGTTTGTGAATACAAGTCATGCCAACAACATATACGTGATTTATTTGATTGGATATACTATATAGTAAGATCGTGTTGCTCATACCACCATCCCCGTGTTTTCTTTTAAAAGGTTGTGGTCACTAGAGATTGGTTAATAGTGAGACAACAAGTACAGTCTAATATAAAAAAGCCTAAAATGACGTTGGTTGAAAGCAAAAACGGATTAAATAGTGAGGCAAATGATTTAGGTAGCAAAATAATAATAATAATAATAATAATAATAATAATAATAATAATAATAATAATAATAATAATAATAATAATAATAATAATAATAATAAGTTTCTAATAAAAGTGATGTTTATAATTAAAAAATAGAATAATAATAACAATAGTAATAATAATAATAATAATAATAATAATAATAATAATGCTAGTGCTTCGGGTTAGTAAAAATATAATAATAATAATAATAATAATAATAATAATAATAATAATAATAATAATAATAATAATAATAATAATAATAATAATAATAATAATAATAATAATAATAATAATAATAATAAGTTTCTAATAAAAGTGATGTGTATAATTAAAAAATAGAATAATAATAACAATAGTAATAATAATAATAATAATAATGCTAGTGCTTCAGGTTAATAATAATAATAATAATAATAATAATAATAATAATAATAATAATAATAATAATAATAATAATAATAATAATAATAATAATAATAATAATAATAATAATAATAATAATAATAAGTTTCCCAAGTGGTGAATCTTTTCCCTGATGGTAAATGCCCCAGGGTGTTGGGTGAGTATATTGCTAGTGCTCCTCTCACACCGCTGGTCAAGCCGAGGGGTGACATTCGTTATATTGCTGTGGGGACCGTTTGGAGGAGTTTAGTTTCCAAGGTTAGTGCTACTATGATTGGCCATTCTTTGGATGGTTATTTAAATTATCTACAGTTTGGTGTGGAGGTATCTGGAGGAGGAGAGACTATTCTTCATGGCGTGAATCGGTTGATTGAAGATCGTGGAGATGATGTGGGTCTTTCGATGTTGTTGGTGGATTTTAAAAATGCCTTCAACTTGGTGGATCGTAAGGTTATGCTACATGAGGTTCGCCTTCATTGTCCTGCTATTTCACATTGGGTGGAATTTTGTTACTCCAGCCCAACTAGATTATATTATGGGGAACACACGTTATGGTCGCATCAAGGTATGCAACAAAGTGATCCACTTGGACCTTTGCTTTTTTCTTTAGTGTTACATCCTTTGGTATGCAAGATTAGAGATTCATTTAGCCTTTCCCTTCAAGCTTGGTATCTAGATGATGGCACTATTGGTGATACTTTAGTTGTGAGGAAGGTTTTAGAGCTTATCATGGTGGATGGACCTCATTGTAGTTTACACATCAATGTTGATAAAACTGAGGTTTTTTGGCCTAAGGAAGATCCTAAAAGCAAGCATTTGGGTGTTTTCCCACCTAATATTTCCCGACCTCTGCACGGTGTTAAGTTACTGGGTGGGCTCGTTAGTGTAGACCTCGATTTTAGTAGTGAGCTTGTTATGAAAAGGGTTGCCAAAACCATTGAGCTTATGGGTGCTATTGCTAAGAATGTTGTTGGTGGATTTCAAAAATGCCTTCAACTTGGTGGATCGTAAGGTTATGCTACATGAGGTTCGCCTTCATTGTCCTGCTATTTCACGTTGGGTGGAATTTTGTTACTCCAGCCCAGCTAGATTATATTATGGGGAACACACGTTATGGTCGCATCAAGGTATGCAACAAAGTGATCCACTTGGACCTTTGCTTTTTTCTTTAGTGTTACATCCTCTGGTATGCAAGATTAGAGATTCATTTAGCCTTTCCCTTCAAGCTTGGTATCTAAATGATGGCACTATTGGTGATACTTTAGTTGTGAGGAAGGTTTTAGAGCTTATCATGGTGGATGGACCTCGTTGTGGTTTACACCTCAATGTTGATAAAACTGAGGTTTTTTGGCCTAAGGATGATCCTAGAAGCAGGCATTTGGGTGTTTTCCCACCTAATATTTCCCGACCTCTGCACGGTGTTAAGTTACTGGGTGGGCTCGTTAGTGTAGACCTCGATTTTAGTAGTGAGCTTGTTATGAAAAGGGTTGCCAAAACTATTGAGCTTATGGGTGCTATTGCTAAGATTAATGATCTTCAGTGTGAGTTGTTGCTCCTTCGTGCTTGTGCCGGTATTTTCAAATTATATTTTGCTATGCGCACTTGTTCTCCTAGGGTATTTAAGAGTGCTCAGATTTCATTTGATGTGGCCCTTCGTTCTACTCTATAACGTATTGTCACTGCTTCTGGACCTGGTTTTGGTGATTGGCAATGGAGGCTTGCTACCTTACCCTTTGTGTTTGGGGGGCTTGGTATGTACTCTGCAGGTGACGTCTTGAATTATGCATTTCTTGGTCTAGACTTCAATCTGCTAGCTTGCAGACTAAGTTGCTTCAACATTCTGGTATCGTAGTGTCTGGGCCTTCCTTTGATGATGCTCTGTGTGCCTTTAATGTGAAAATGGAGATTGATCTTTTGAGTAATCCATGTGAGATCGCTGCCCCAAAACTCATGAAGAAACTGGCAGATATATATTTCACACGTATTACCCAAACAGCCAAATCTACATTTTCTTTATCTGCTCGACAGATGGCGTTATGGAAATCGCAAATGGAGGACTACACTTTGGACTGGCTTAGGGTGGTTCCGATATCTGGGTTGGGACAGACTATGAATGTTAGGACCTACCGGTGCGTGTTATGTTATCGACTAGGTGTTCCCCTATTCTCTGTTCAGATGACGTGCTCAGCTTGTTCCAAGGTCTTTGCTGGGGATATTTACGGGGACCATGCTGTATCTTGTGCAGGTATTATTGGTATTAAACATCGACATAATGTGGTACGTGGTGTTCTTGTTGACATATGTTCTCGGTCTGGGGTTTCAGCTCGTAAAGAGGTTGATATTGGGCTTTGTGATGAAAGGGACAAACCCTTATGTCCAGCTGATATGTTGCTGTACTCGTGGAATGGAGGGCTTGATGTATGTGTTGATTTGACTGGGTCATCGCCCTTGACGCAAACTGGCATCGTTGATTTTGTGTCGGGTCGTGCGGTGATTGGAGCCGCACAACGTAAACGCTTCAAGTACGAGGCTAAAAGCGCAAATGTTGGATATTGGTTTCTCCCCTTTTCATTCTCTTCTTTTGGAGAACTTGAGAAGGATGCGGTGACCTTACTAAAGCGTATCCGCAGATTCTCGGTGACTCAAGACATTAGAACACGTGCTACTGCTCATATTTTTAGTAGGATTAATTTCGCTATAGCTAGAGGAGTGGGGGCTCAGATTGTTTCTCGGCTCCCCACTAATTTCTTATAAATCCTATGACTAATAAAGTGATGTTTATAAAATAATAATAATAAGAACAATAATAATAATAATAATAATAATAGGGTTAGCTTCGCTATAGCTAGAGGAGTGGGGGCTCAGATTGTCTCTCGGCTCCCCACTAATTCCTTGTAAAACCTATGAGTTTCTAATAAAGTGATGTTTTATAATAAAAAAAAAATAAATAATAATAATAATAATAANAGGAGTGGGGGCTCAGATTGTTTCTCGGCTCCCCACTAATTTCTTATAAATCCTATGACTAATAAAGTGATGTTTATAAAATAATAATAATAAGAACAATAATAATAATAATAATAATAATAGGGTTAGCTTCGCTATAGCTAGAGGAGTGGGGGCTCAGATTGTCTCTCGGCTCCCCACTAATTCCTTGTAAACCCTATGAGTTTCTAATAAAGTGATGTTTTATAATAAAAAAAAAATAAATAATAATAATAATAATAATAATAATAATAATAATAATAATAATAATAATAATAATAATAATAATAATAATAATAATAATAATAATAATAATAATAATAATAATAATAATAATAATAATAATAATAATAATAATAATAATAATAATAATAATAATAATAATAATAATAATAATAAATAAATAAATAAAAAATAAGGAAAGGGTAATTAATAAAAATGTAGCTATTAAATTTTAAATAAATTATGACCTACATAAAGTTATCCGCTTTCATATTTTTTAATAACTTTATAATTTAATCAATAACGCCTAAACTTTATATTTTTTAGAAGGAAAGTTGTTGTTAGCTTGTTATTTATAAATTTCAAAATGAAAGCACGAGTTACTGCGATATATATACGAATAGATTGTACATATACAAACGACTCATATTATCCCTCCTAAAGAAGATTAAGTAAGGATACCCGAACAAGTTTTTCTTTACTATCCATGTCTAATAACGACTCAGGTTATTCCACTTTATAAGTTTAACCCAATAGTACACGTGTTGAAAAATTAAATACGCTAAAAATTAATATCAGCAGAAATATAAATATCAAATGAAGGCACATCCTCATAGGTTATTCTGATATGAAAATAAATATATCAGATTCTTCACAGGGTAACCCTTTACCCAAAAAAAAATATACCAGATTCTACATATAGCAATGATGCATGTAATTCCTCTTTGAAGTTTAAACAAAAATATCCTGAAAAGTTATTTTTCAAGGATCATTATTAAACATGATATCAATATTGGAATTTAAACAACATCAACCTCACCACCTTGCCAATTAAACAAATCCATACTTCGTCTACCAAAAATTTATTCAAAATACTTATCGATTTTAATACAACGTTGATAAACTTATGTCAAAACTCGCGCGTGTACAAGTATTAAACTATATGATTATAAAAAAAATAATAAATAAATAATAAATTGGGAAGAGATCTAGTGAGAAGAAAAAATAAAATGAGAAGAGTGAAAAATATTCTTAGCTACACATTTCAAATGAAAAAAGAAATTTAAGTGGAGATGCATCTACTTTTGTAGGTGCATTTGAAATGTGCGGTTGTGGTTTATTCTCATCATTCTCATCATTTTTATTTCAATTTTATTTCTCATTTGATCTCGACTTTAAAAGATTTTACATTTGTTATAGTTAAATCTTATTTAACAACCTCTTGTATGTAAGAGACCGGCTTTATCAAATCAAAATAGAGAATTACATTTTTACCCAGAACCTGGCCGGAGAGTAAGGGTGGGGAGCAAGGCTCAAAAGATAGGCCATGCTCCGAAGCTATGAAGTAAGGGTAGAAAGCAAGGGTGGACTTTCTACGACCTTTTTTCTTTAGTTTGGGAAATGATTTTTTTTGCAAATAGATCTTTTATTCAATCAACCTGTGGTTGAATAATAAAACTATTTTATATGATACTCTTTTATGATAAACAAGTTCATAAAACCACAAAGAAGAGACTTTAGAACGTGAGTATCACCGTTAATAGATCTAGAAGAGGAAGAGTGAAACGAGCTTTTTGTGCCAGGTCCAGGGATGGCGCCATGTTTGACTATGGTATGTAAATCGAGTATAAGTCGGGTAAGGACCCCGTGAAAAGGAAGATTTTCCTGTAGTCAGGGTAACACTAACATCGACCAGGTACATTCGTCTTACCTCATATGAGAAGGTGAAGAGAAGGGTTTCGTGGTACCTTCATCTCCATCTCGTAAGAGAGGATGAAGAGAAGGGTTTCATGGTACCTTCGTCTCCATCTCACATGAGAAGATGAAGAAAAGGGTTTTGTGGAGAATGAGCCTAAGGAGGCTGTCAAGTGTAGTGTGCTTATTTGTGAGAGCTTACCCTAACTCCCTATATTATGTGGTATATATAATGTGAAGTTAGGGCATAGGAGATGGGGGGCCTTTGGGCCTGTCCATGGTTTGGGCCATTATGTGAATAATGGGCTTTGTCTAAATATGTGGACTTAATTTATGTAGTGTCATATACATACGTAATTAGCGGGAATTAATCAGATTGGAATTTATATATATACAATTATAAATTTTTGAAATTATAAGTATAACATAAACGAAATGCCTCAAAATACTTTAAGGTTCAAAGCTCAAATGGTTCAATTAGCTTTCAGTAACCAATTTCCAAATTTGATTCGTGTCATAAACATTCTAACTAAAATAAGAAAAATAATCATACCTTCACATTTTGAGTTAAATCACTGCTCGAGGTGTCTTTAAATGGTTGTTTCGATTATTTTATGAAAAACGCGAGTATGTTGATGGAAAAAAAAATACGTCGATTTTAAGTTTTACAAAAAAGTTGAAGATTAATCGTTTATGTTGACAAATTCAGTTAATAAAGCAGACTTGGCAAAAAGTGAGCGGTTAATCCCGCCTAAAGCCGATTAATCAGCCGCCTAAGCCGATCTTTACAACACTCACAAATACTTGTAATTAACTTAACACAGTTTCACACTCTATAAGAATTTATGTCATGTTAGGAATATTGGTAAACTTTGTTCATTTTACTACATCAAACACTAATCCACATAAGGAAATAACTATGATTCACACCTTTTTTAAAGATATTTGTTCTGTTGTGTATTGTTTTGTCTAATTGGTACACAATATTAGATGTTTTTGAAAATTTGTATTTACATTTATAATTCGTCTAATTGTTAAACATCTACATAGTCAATCACTGAGTTCAACATCCACATACTCAACACAGGATGGTTATGTTAATCATATCCCCTTGGTCTATTTTCACTTTGGAGTAGGTGGAATATGAAATGACGAGTAGTAATGGCTTGCATCAAGGGGCTTGTTGCCTAGCAACAGAAGAATGAGATAATGTGCAAAGCTTCCTGGCCCAAGAGTTTGTGAATACAAGTCATGCCAACAACATACGTGATTTATTTGATTGGATATACTATATAGTAAGATCGTGTTGCTCATACCACCATCCCCGTGTTTTCTTTTAAAAGGTTGTGGTCACTAGAGATTGGTTAATAGTGAGACAACAAGTACAGTCTAATAAAAAAGCCTAAAATGACGTTGGTTGAAAGCAAAAACGGATTAAATAGTGAGGCAAATGATTTAGGTAGCAAAATAATAATAATAATAATAATAATAATGATAAGTTTCTAATAAAAGTGATGTTTATAATTAAAAAATAGAATAATACAATAGTAATAATAATAATAATAATAATAATAATAATAATAATAATAATAATAATAATAATAATAATAATAATAATAATAATAATGCTAGTGCTTCAGGTTAGTAAAAATAAAATAATAATAATAATAATAATAATAATAATAATAATAATAATAATAATAATAATAATAATAATAATAATAATAATAATAATAATAAGTTTCCCAAGTGGTGAATCTTTTCCCTGATGGTAAATGCCCCAGGGTGTTGGGTGAGTATATTGCTAGTGCTCCTCTCACACCGCTGGTCAAGCTGATGGGTGGCATTCGTCATATTGCTGTGGGGACCGTTTGGAGGAGTTTAGTTTCCAAGGTTAGTGCTACTATGATTGGCCATTCTTTGGATGGTTATTTAAATTATCTACAGTTTGGTGTGGAGGTATCTGGAGGAGGAGAGACTATTCTTCCTGGCGTGAATCGGTTGATTGAAGATCGTGGAGATGATGTGGGTCTTTCGATGTTGTTGGTGGATTTCAAAAATGCCTTCAACTTGGTGGATCGTAAGGTTATGCTACATGAGGTTCGCCTTCATTGTCCTGCTATTTCACGTTGGGTGGAATTTTGTTACTCCAGCCCAGCTAGATTATATTATGGGGAACACACGTTATGGTCGCATCAAGGTATGCAACAAAGTGATCCACTTGGACCTTTGCTTTTTTCTTTAGTGTTACATCCTCTGGTATGCAAGATTAGAGATTCATTTAGCCTTTCCCTTCAAGCTTGGTATCTAAATGATGGCACTATTGGTGATACTTTAGTTGTGAGGAAGGTTTTAGAGCTTATCATGGTGGATGGACCTCGTTGTGGTTTACACCTCAATGTTGATAAAACTGAGGTTTTTTGGCCTAAGGATGATCCTAGAAGCAGGCATTTGGGTGTTTTCCCACCTAATATTTCCCGACCTCTGCACGGTGTTAAGTTACTGGGTGGGCTCGTTAGTGTAGACCTCGATTTTAGTAGTGAGCTTGTTATGAAAAGGGTTGCCAAAACCATTGAGCTTATGGGTGCTATTGCTAAGATTAATGATCCTCAGTGTGAGTTGTTGCTCCTTCGTGCTTGTGCCGGTATTTTCAAATTATATTTTGCTATGCGCACTTGTTCTCCTAGGGTCTTTAAGAGTGCTCAGATTTCATTTGATGTGGCCCTTCGTTCTACTCTAGAACGTATTGTCACTGCTTCTGGACCTGGTTTTGGTGATTGGCAATGGAGGCTTGCTACCTTACCCTTTGTGTTTGGGGGGCTTGGTATGTACTCTGCAGGTGACGTCTTGAATTATGCATTTCTTGGTCTAGACTTCAATCTGCTAGCTTGCAGACTAAGTTGCTTCAACATTCTGGTATCGTAGTGTCTGGGCCTTCCTTTGATGATGCTCTGTGTGCCTTTAATGTGAAAATGGAGATTGATCTTTTAAGTAATCCATGTGAGATCGCTGCCCCAAAACTCATGAAGAAACTGGCAGATATATATTTCACACGTATTACCCAAACAGCCAAATCTACATTTTCTTTATCTGCTCGACAGATGGCGTTATGGAAATCGCAAATGGAGGACTACATTTTGGACTGGCTTAGGGTGGTTCCGATATCTGGGTTGGGACAGACTATGAATGTTAGGACCTACCGGTGCGTGTTATGTTATCGACTAGGTGTTCCCCTATTCTCTGTTCAGATGACGTGCTCAGCTTGTTCCAAGGTCTTTGCTGGGGATATTTACGGGGACCATGCTGTATCTTGTGCAGGTATTATTGGTATTAAACATCGACATAATGTGGTACGTGGTGTTCTTGTTGACATATGTTCTCGGTCTGGGGTTTCAGCTCGTAAAGAGGTTGATATTGGGCTTTGTGATGAAAGGGACAAACCCTTATGTCCAGCTGATATGTTGCTGTACTCGTGGAATGGAGGGCTTGATGTATGTGTTGATTTGACTGGGTCATCGCCCTTGACGCAAACTGGCATGGTTGATTTTGTGTCGGGTCGTGCGGTGATTGAAGCCGCACAACGTAAACGCTTCAAGTACGAGGCTAAAAGCGCAAATGTTGGATATGGGTTTCTCCCCTTTTCATTCTCTTCTTTTGGAGAACTTGAGAAGGATGCGGTGACCTTACTAAAGCGTATCTGCAGATTCTCGGTGACTCAAGACATTAGAGCACGTGCTACTGCTCATATTTTTAGTAGGATTAATTTCGCTATAGCTAGAGGAGTGGGGGCTCAGATTGTTTCTCGGCTCCCCACTAATTTCTTATAAATCCTATGAGTTTTTAATAAAGTGATGTTTATAAAATAATAATAATAATAACAATAATAATAATATAATAATAATAATAAACAATGTAAATATAACCAATGCATGGAGTTATTGAGATGTCTAGTGTTTCTGTTCATTACATGGATGTACCCGCTAGCATGTTGGATCATCTTTTGACTGATCTTTGCTCCAATAATATTTGATGTATATAGTCTTTGTGTCGATCACATTGACGACCCTGCTATTGTTCACATTTATTTTGAGACGAAAATATTAACAATGTGACGTAATATAAAAGGAAAAAGATGACGAAATAAATGAAACAACTCAGATCATTCACAATGGCCCAAGTTGGACGACTTAATGAAAAACAAATTTTGACATGACAATATTATTGGATAATAAATTACTAGAGGTTATTCAGAGGCTTATATTTTTACATGACATTTGAGTTTTCTTTGCAACCCACTCTTGTATTTTTATCATAAAAACTTGATTCATATTTACTTTGTAATTAAAAACTAAAATTAAGTTCAAAATAAATAAATAAATAAATAAATAAATAAATTAAAATAATGTGACAGAGTAATAGTTTATTAGAAACTGAATGTTTCAATGCGTTGCGAATTTATTATATAAAAGAGTTGAACATGATGCGGTGAATGGGAGGTGATTTGCTTATTTCTTATTTTGATTGGGACACTCACTGTACAAGTTTATAAAGCATATTGTAAACATTGTACAACTATAATATGCACAAAATAGAATGTCTCAATCAAAATCTTAAGTGTGAAATCAATTCCGTGATAAATGATCCAGTAAAAACAGGATCATGCTTTTGACCCTCTTACTCACAAGTGTCTTTGTCATTTGTACCAATATGTCAAACTATTCTTTTTTCAAGTTCGAACCTTTTCCTTTTTAACAATCAATCTTCGCTTTTAAAACACAAACAGATGTTGCAACCACCGACAATTAATATTTGAGTAAATATTTTTTCAGGTATATAGTTTCAACCAAGGTTAAAATCGCTACACGCTAGTTGGATGGACGGGTACTGCCTAAAGATTAGTCGGTTAGGCGAGGATTAATTGGAATGGAATTTTTATGAATACAAATTATAAAATTTTGAAATTATATGTATAACATAAAGGAAATGCTTCAAGATACTTGGTACAAAGTTCAAATGATTCAATTAGTTTTCAGAAACCGATTTCTAAATTCATTAATGTCACTAACATTAAATCAACATAAGAAAAACAATCATACATACTTTCACATTTGTGTTAAATCACTGCTTGATGTGTGTTTGAATGGTTGTTACGACTGACTTTGCAAAAAACACGAGATATGCTGAAATAACCCTCAATCTTATATTTGGAAAAAAGTTGACATGCGTTAACCAACTTGACCAATTTTTGCCGGATTTGGCTGAATTATGCCCAATTTGGCCAATTTTTATCTGACTAATCGATATGTTGTCCCATTTTTTACCCATCCGATTAATAACGCTGACTAGGCTAAAATTGGACGGTTAATCTCAGCCTAGCACATAGGTGTCAATTAATCGGCCACCTAACACTAAGACTCTGATTAATCAGTCGCCTAAGTCGATTTTTACAACACCTTTTTAAGACTTCAATGGGTTTGAGAATGTTACAGATAAATTAGAATATAAATACCAAGTTTATAAAAAGCGCTAGGCGCTAGTCAAGCGACCGGGTACCGTCTAGCGATTAATAGGTTAGGCGGGGATTACTCGTATTAGAATATATATATATATATATATATATATATATATATATATATATATATATATATATATATATATATATATATATATATATATATATATATATATATATATATATATATATATATATATAAATTTCTGAAATTATAAGTATATTATAAACGAAATGATTCAAAATACTTTAAGGTTCAAAGCTCAAATGGTTGAATTAGCTTTCAGAAACCAATTTTTGAATTTGATTCGTGTCATAAACATTCAAACTGAAATAAGAAAAACAAACATACCTTCATATTTTTTGTTAAATCACAGCTCGAGATGTGTTTAAATGGTTGAGTCGATTGATTTTGTGGAAAACGCGAGGTATGTTGAAAAAACCATCAGTTTTAATTTTTGGAAAAAGTTAAACCGCATTGATTGACTTTGCCGATTTTTATCCGATCAATCATTATGTTGATAATTTTTTTACCAATTCAATTAATAAGGCCCACTTGGCAAAAATTGGGCGGTTAATCCCGCCTAACGCTGGTTAATCAGCCACCTAGGCCGATCTTTACGACCCTGATAAATACTTGTTATTAACTTGACAATACAGTTTCACACTATAAGAATCTATGTTGTGTTAGGAGTATTGGTTAACTTTGTTCATTTTGCTACATCGAACTTTAATCCAAGGAAATGCTAACTACTTTCAAGTACTATGATTCTCACACATTTTAAAGATAGTTTTTTGTTGTGTATTGTTTTCTTATTTTATTTATTAAATGATTAAACTTTTTT
The DNA here is from genome assembly GCA_014162995.1 of Artemisia annua. Lineage (NCBI taxonomy): Eukaryota > Viridiplantae > Streptophyta > Magnoliopsida > Asterales > Asteraceae > Artemisia > Artemisia annua. The sequence goes on from LBNU01018720.1 coordinate 56,509, forward strand.
TTTGTCAGTTTTTGTCTAATGGGTACACAATATAAGATGTTTTTAAAAATTGTATTTCTACAAAAGGTGAAGATCGGTGGGATCACCCTGGTCCCATGCATCATATTGTATTTACATTTATAATTTGACGAATTGGTAAACATCTACATAGTCAATCATTGAATTCAACATTCACATACTCAACACAGGATGGTTATGTTAATCATACCCCTTTGGTTCATTTTCACTTTGGAGTAGGCAGAATATGAAACGTAGTAATGGCTTGCATCAAGGGCTTGTTGCCTAGCAACACAATGAGATAGGGTGCAAAGCTTCCCAACCCAAGTGTTTGTCAGTACAAGTCGTGCCAACACAATAAGATTGTGTTGCTCATACCACCATCCGTCCATCCCTATGTTTTCTTTTAAGTGGTTGTGATCTACTGGAGATTGGTTCATAGTGAGACGACAAGTACAGTCTAATATACAAAAAGCTAAAATGAGGTTGGCTGAAAGCTAAAACGGATTAAATAGTGATACAAATGATTTAGGTAAAAATAAAATAAAATAAAAAATAAAAAAATAAAAAAAAAATTGTAGAAATGATTAAAAATACAGTTAGAAATATGAAATTCTACCCAAACTAATGTAAATATAACCTGCATTTGAGTTATTGAGGTGTCTAGTGTTTGTGTCCGTCACATTGATGTACCCGTTAGTGTGTTGGATCATCTTTGCTCCGTTAATTGGTACCATTTGATGTATATAGTGTGTGTGACTGTCACATTGACATACTTGCTATTGTTTACATTTATTTTGAGGGGAAAAAATTAACAATGATAGTAAAATAAAAGGGAAAAAATGACAATAAATGCAACAACTCAGGTAATTCACAATGGCCCATGTATGATGAGTGATGACTTAATGAAAATCAGATTTTGACATGACATAATATTATGGATGATAAATTACCATAGGTTACTTAGAGATCTTATATTTTTAGATGAAATTTGACTTCTCTTTGCGAGTCACTCTTGTATTTTTATCTAAAAAACTTGAGGCTTTTATATTTATTTTGTAATTAAAAATTAAAATAATGACCTAAGGTTTTTGATTTAGTGGTATGTGAGTTGCCATCAATCTAAAGGTTCTCTTTAAAAGTATTTGTAGATAGGTGGTATAGGTGCGGAAAAAAAATGTCATTTTAAAACAAAATAAATAATAATACTCCCTCCGTCTCAAAATTATTATCAGAAGACAAAATTCACAAAGTTTAATAAAAGTAGGACCATTATAATTCTCAACCACTTAAATAGAATATTTTTTCACTAAATTCTTTTTTTTTCTTACTTAAAATAGAAATTAAACAATTATTTTGAAATATCTCAAATCTTTTATATAATAAAAGAATTACATCATTTCGGAGTTTTTTTGACAAAACAGTCTTAGTGGAAAAAAATTGGACCAATAGGAATGCTCGATTTTGACACATAGGCGAAATCGAGCAATATGATTGGCCAAAAAAAGTCAAAATTGAATTGATTTTGGTCAAACTTTAATAAATTTGGTGGAGAATTTGATTAAGGAAAAAAACATATAAAATATAGGTGTCAAATTTATGAAAATAAAAACTTAAAAAAAGAGGATGTAATTAATAAAACATTAGTGGTTGAATTTTAAATATATTATATGGAGTTAAGTGTAAAATTATAAATCTCCATATTTTTTGATAACTTTAGATGATAAACAAATAGCCCCTTACACTTTATACCCCCTACACTTTATAATATAAACTTTGTTTACAATTACATGAGTATTAGTATTAGTTTGAGACTCCCATCCATTAAACTTACAAAATTTTATAAATGTACGAATTATTTTTAATATATGTTAAATACTTTTAAAATAAATATTAGTTTTAACCTTCATCTATTAAAATATCTTTTTACTATGTACGTAAATATAAATAAGAACTCATGTTATCCTATTTAAAAGTTTAATCTATACGTACACGGGTTTTAATACTAAATACAGTTAAATTATTATTAACGGTAATATAAATATCAAATGGTAAGTACGAGTTACTGTGATATGAAAATAAATATACGCGATTGTACTTATAACAACTCATGTAATTATTATTTAAAGTTTATATACGGATATCCGGAAAACCATTTTTTAAAAACTTTATGGAGTATATTTTAACTCCATCAACGCTCATTATGTGCTACTAAACTCGCTTATTTTGTACAACATGATATCAATAGTTAAAGTTAAACAACAACATCAACCTCAACCTCAACATTAACATCTATGTCAGCTAAACAAAAGTTAATCTTTTCTGCCACTTCTACTATGGGTTGAGAGCTCAGGTATAATACATGACAAGATCCCTACTATTTCTCAAATTCTAGCATTAAATTGAATTTAAGTTAGATATCAATTCAATTGTGATATTCAGATTTTAAAAGCCCATCGTGTTGCACGGGTATTAATAATACATAGGGTATTTAAAGTTCTTATGAAGTAGAAAGGCATCATATAGTAAAAAAATTCACTCAGTTTCTTATATCACTTACTTTTTGAGGTGATTCTATATTTCGCATTCATAATGCACTCAAATTCTGTAAATTTTGAAATAAGACACGCACCCCAATTAGCATTGTAAAAATTGGAACATGCTAAGAGAACGAGTTGTAATGGCACTGAAGTTTGTATGTTACCTTTCTTTCTCTTCATCATATATGTGTCCAACACTTTTGATATCTTGGGTACAATTAATTACATCTTGATTTTAGTGAATATAACTCAATTGAAAATTAAAGATCCATAACAAGCAGGTATCCTTTAAGAAAGAAAAAGATAACTTTTAAATACATTATTCGTATCGTTAGTAGTTGTGATTCAAATGCTATTATATTAATGCTAGAGGATAATGAAATTGTTTGGAAAACATGCATGAATGATTTTTGTTAATTACTTTTCCTAAGTTAATAGAATGTGCTACTTCCATNTTAGAAATGATTAAAAATACAGTTAGAAATGTGAAATTCTACCCAAACTAATGTAAATATAACCTGCATTGGAGTTATTGAGGTGTCTACTGTTTGTGTCCGTCACATTGATGTACCCGTTAGTGTGTTGGATCATCATTTGACTCATCTTTGCTCCGTTAATTGGTACCATTTGATGTATATAGTGTGTGTGACTGTCACATTGACATACTTGCTATTGTTTACATTTATTTTGAGGGGAAAAAATTAACAATGATAGTAAAATAAAAGGGAAAAAATGACAATAAATGCAACAACTCAGGTAATTCACAATGGCCCATGTATGATGGCTTAATGAAAATCAGATTTTGACATGACATAATATTATGGATGATAAATTACCATAGGTTACTTAGAGATCTTATATTTTTAGATGAAATTTGACTTCTCTTTGCGAGTCACTCTTGTATTTTTATCTAAAATACTTGAGGCTTTTATATTTATTTTGTAATTAAAAATTAAAATAATGACCTAAGGTTTTTGATTTAGTGGTATGTGAGTTGCCATCAATCTAAAGGTTCTCCTTAAAAGTATTTGTAGATAGGTGGTATAGGTGCGAAAAAAAAATGTCATTTTAAAACAAAATAAATAATAATACTCCCTTCGTCTCAAATTATTAGTAGAAGACAAAATTCACAAAGTTTAATAAAAGTAGGACCATTATAATTCTCAACCACTTAAATAGAATATTTTTTCACTAAATTCTTTTTTTTCTTACTTAAAATAGAAATTAAACAATTATTTTGAAATATCTCAAATCTTTTATATAATAAAAGAGTTACATCAATTCGGAGTTTTTTTGACAAAACAATCTTAGTGGAAAAAAATTGGACCAATAGGAATGCTCGATTTTGACACATAGGCGAAATCGAGCAATATGATTGGCCAATAAAAAGTCAAAATTGAATTGATTTTGGTCAAACTTTAATAAATTTGGTGGAAAATTTGATTAAGGAAAAAAACACATAAAAATATAGGTGTCAAATTTATGAAAATAAAAACTTAAAAAAAGAGGAGGTAATTAATAAAACATTAGTGGTTGAATTTTAAAATATATTATATGGAGTTAAGTGTAAAATTATAAATCTCCATATTTTTTGATAACTTTAGATGATCAACAAATAACCCCTTACACTTTATACCCCCTACACTTTATAATATAAACTTTGTTTACAATTACATGAGTATTAGTATTAGTTTGAGACTCCCATCCATTAAACTTACAAAATTTTATAAATGTACGAATTATTTTTAATATACGTTAAATACTTTTAAAATAAATATTAGTTTTAACTTTCATCTATTAAAATATCTTTTTACTATGTATGTAAATATAAATAAGAACTCATGTTATCCTATTTAAAAGTTTAATCTATACGTACACGGGTTTGAATATTAAATACAGTTAAATTATTATTAACGGTAATATAAATATCAAATGGTAAGTACGAGTATGAAAATAAATATACGCGATTGTACTTATAACGACTCATGTAATTATTATTTAAAGTTTATATACGGATATCCGGAAAACCATTTTTAAAAAACTTTATGGAGTATATTTTAACTCCATCAACGCTCATTATGTGCTACTAAACTCGCACATTTTATACAACATGATATCAATAGTTAAAGTTAAACAACAACATCAACCTCAACCTCAACATTAACATCTATGTCAGCTAAACAAAAGTTAAATCTTTTCTGCCACTTCTACTATGGGTTGAGAGCTCAGGTATAATATACATGACAAGATCCCTACTACTTCTCAAATTCTAGCATTAAATTGAATTTTAGTTAGATATCAATTCAATTGTGATATTCAGATTTTAAAAGCCCATCGTGTTGCACGGGTATTAATAATACATAGGGTATTTAAAATTCTTATGAAGTAGAAAGGCATCATATAGTAAAAAAAATTCACTCAGTTTCTTATATCACTTACTTTTTGAGGTGATTCTATATTTCGCATTCATAATGCACTCAAATTCTGTAAATTTTGAAATAAGACACGCACCCCAATTAGCATTGTAAAAATTGGAACATGCTAAAAGAACGAGTTGTAATGGCACTGAAGTTTGTATGTTACCTTTCTTTCTCTTCATCATATATGTGTCCAACACTTTTGATATCTTGGGTACAATTAATTACATCTTGATTTTAGTGAATATAATTCAATTGAAAATTAAAGATCTATAACAAGCAGGTATCCTTTAAGAAAGAAAAAGATAACTTTTAAATACATTATTCGTATCATTAGTAGTTGTGATTCAAATGCTATTATATTAATGCTAGAGGATAATGAAATTGTTTGGAAAACATGCATGAATGATTTTTGTTAATTACTTTTCCTAAGTTAATAGAATGTGCTACTTCCATTATTTTAAACTATGAAACTTCAAACCATGATTTGGTTCATGGATGGCAATTCACAGTTTCCATCCCTAGGAAGTATCAGGTTGAAAGGCACTTATACATTATTATTAAGAACTATATTCTTTTTGAAACATAATTTGTTTTCTGTTATAATTGCACTTTTATGTCCAACTCAGGAAAAGTGCCACATTCAACGCTTATGTGGACCTAGCTTTAATTTGCACAGATTAGTTTTTGTTACATATGTTGTTTGGATGCATTCTTTTTAATATGTTTTATTACTGTGACAGACGGCCATATGCAAAGGGTATTGATCTCTTTTTATGCACCTTATTAGGTTAGATGTGCCGACACCCACTAATGAGAATGTTGTCCTTTATCTTTTTTTTTAAATGGTTTCCGACTTTTTTGATCGAACAATCCACGGGGTTTGAACCCACCGCCACACAGACTCAAACCAGGTGAAGCCTTCCCTTTTCAAGAGGTTGGTGTGGCCACTTAAGGTTGTTTGCACCTAGCAGGAATTGAACTTGAGACCTCACACATTTTAGAGTGATAGTCACAATCTCTTTTACCACTAGGCCACCCTTAAGTGGTTCATGGTTTGTCCTTATCTTGCAGTGTGCATTATATTGTTTTAATAAGTGTGGATCATGACGATCTTCCAGATGGTGGAAGTGGTCATTTTGCTGAGACTGTCAGAGCAATGAAGGTGAATAAATGGTTCTCATTACTGCATATCATCATATAGAATGTGTTTAGAGGTGAAACAATCTGACTACTAATTGGCAAACTAAGAAATTTTTGGGAAAAAGTTGTGTCTTATCTTAAGATGAATCCTCATTCTATACTGAACACACAAACTAATTAAGAACCAAAATAAGCATACTCAAATTTATAGTCAAACATAGATCTTGATTATCTAATTTGCTGCATAAAATATAATGATTTAATATATTTGTCACTTCGTTGAGCAGAAGAGCAAACCTGAGATTATGGCCGAGTGCTTGACATCTGATTTTCAAGGGGATTTAGAAGCCGTGTCGATGTTGGCCAACTCAGGACTAGATATTTTTGCTCATAACATTGAGATAGTTAACGCCTCCAAAGAAATGTAAGAGATCCACGAGCTGGGTGAGTAGTTAAATTTCTTGCATTATTGTTGATTTTTTTGGTATTGGATGCCAGTTTCACTGCATTATATGAGAAAGTGATTAACCGAATATCGAATCTTAGTAAAAGCTAAGATAGAAAGTTTGTTGTTGGTGTAGATATGAGCAGAGTTTATCAGTCTTGAAACATGCAAAACTTAGCAAGGAGGGAATGATCACCAAGACTTCTATAATGTTGGGGCTTGGAGAAACTGATGATGAGTTAAAGGAAGCAATGGCTCATTTACGTGTCCATGTTCAATGCATGTTTGAGCATTACTATCACATTCTCAAAAGATACATCCACCCGCCTTATTCATGTATCACTTTTAAGACAATGAACATCATTTTTTTAGCACATAGGAACCTGATGTTGATGGTACTAAATGGAAACCACTAATGAGACTAAATCATTCACTATTAGACCACATCTATCATATTTGTTATAATCAGAAATGCATACGACCAAAGTAGAGTTTTGTTAAGATACTATGGTTGATTGATTCAAATATTACAGAGGGAACCAAAGAGATTACACCGTTTTGACCAGCAAGCTGACCGAGGAGGGACAATATGCAGTTGACTTCCATGCATTGCAAGCCTACTCCATATGTGATGGATTTATGATGCTGAGTTACTTTTTTATATTTTAATTTTAGTAGGGTATACTTATTCATTTTTTATATGGAAGGACAAAACTTGAGTCTTTTAAGTTCGAAATGGATGTTAACTCATTAAATCACCTTCAATCAATAGATTAAAAAAAATAAAGTTATATTAGCTCAAATTTATATCAAAATCTCTTTTACTTAACTGTAATTGGTGTGTTTGGCTGCAAGTTAGCCAATGTTGGTTTGACCTATGAGTTTTTTTTAAAAGTCTAAGACATGATTTTGGTTATATCTTGACACATTATGCACAGTTGCACACATATTCATAGTATTATCTAATGTCTCATGAAAGGTTTTATACTTGGTTTAAATGAAGTGATATAAGTTAACAATTAACACACGTTGAAACTTTGTATGCAAATGTTGTATCTTAACAAAACTAATAAAAGAAATAACTCGGTTACAAAAAAACACCATATATCAATAACATGTACTATAAAAAAAATTTAAAACTACTTTATAAAATCAAATTAACAACATTAATATTTTATCAAAAATTTTTGTCTAAGCCCCGTGCGTGCACGGGCATTATAACTAGTATATATCATATTATATGAGAATATATATATGTATATTATAAAATATCATATTATATATGATACTATATTATAATATACTATAGTAATATATACTATATATAATATATAGAAGCATAGATCTTATTTGAAATTGAATGTTTCTATGCGTTGTGGATTTATTATTTAAAAGAGTTAAACTATGATGTGAGAGTGTGATGTGGCAAGGTGTAAACCTCAAATAGTTTAATTTTTTTTGGAAATGCAGCAATATATTGGAAGAAAAAACAAAAATTATACAAACAAACGTCATTCCCCCTCTCCAAACAAGGTGATTAAAGAGAAAAAACCCGAAAAAAAAAACGTAAAACTACAAACAAATCAGACCTGAATCACTTTTATAAATACCTATCCAAAACTAACCCACCACTACAAAAAATGGTGCTATTCTCCACACATATTTTGCCACGGTATGAACAACTGTGGACTTTTTTTTATATAAATAATAATTTTGCTACACTTATAAATGTCACAAATATTTAAAAAGCAATCCACATATATAAGTGTGAACAATTACAATAAAGCTAAACTTATAGGTGTAGCAAATGTCTCCCCACTTTTATTTTTGAACATTTTTTGCAAGTTTGCCACACTTTTAGGTGTAGACATTCAAAGAATATTTTCACACTTTTAACCATAAACATTTGGTTAATATATCCACACTTATATGTGTAGCAAAATTTGTCACACCCATTATTACCACACATTAGAAAGTGTGGAATCAATAATTTTACACATTTTTAAATGTGGCCATTTGGCCTTTAAAATTTGAAGAATTCAACTGGTTTTTTTTTAGTGGATTAAGATCTAAAACTAAAGAAAATGTCATATGGTCAAGGGACCCCTAACGCACTTTTTTGTTTTTTTTTGTTTTACTATCTTTACTACAGTACTTTTTTCAAATAAAGGACAAATCGAAATAGTAATGACATTTATTTTGCTGCCAAAGCTGTGAAGCCGCACTGAATGACCTTTTTTCCAAAATGACCAATAAATACAATTTTACCAGCCTATCTAATTCTTTACGGATGTGCATTTTTTTTCGAGCTTTGATATATGAACCTAATTAAATAGACCTAAAAGGGGACATATCGCATAAATGACTTGTACAGTTATGCAACTGTACAAGTGATTTATGCGGTAGCTCCCCTTTTAAGTCTATTTAATTAGGTCCGTTTCTCATTTTCCTTTTCTTTTTCTTCAAGTTTTGTGACTTTCTTTGTTCAAAAAACAAAGCCGCAAAAAATTTGGTAAAACTCGTAAAAAAAATAATATAATTGCGTATTTGTGATAAAAAAAATAGTTAGACCGCATGCATCTAATTAAAAGTCTTGCCTGTAGAAATCAAGGGAATACTGAAAATATAATGATCAGATTCACTAAATAATGAAGTTTATAATATATTAAATAGAACATAGTGTGAGCTTTGTAGAACTAATTCAAGCATAAACAAAAGGGAGGTGATTTGCACACTCCCTATTTTGATTGGGACACTCACTCTACAAGTTTATAGAGCACACTGTAAACACTGTACAACTATTTTATGCACAAACAAGAGTGTCTCAATCAAAAACTTTGAGTGTGCGAATCAATTCCCAAAACAAAAGAGTCCAAGTGTGCACTTCCCTTTAAAAAAAATTGTAGATTATTAAAAGTAAAAGATAAGCATATTGGAGGAACCTTTCCCTCTCAACAATTTTGGCTGGAAATCCGTCAATGATTTTGTGGTTTAACATCCTTCGGCAGAACAACTTTATAAATTCATCTCTCTACCAAAACTAAAATCAAAATGTAAGAATACATTCCTTTCGAAATCCACAACAAGCTGAAACAAAAACGTATTTGTATAAAAATTGGAGTTCTAGAACATCTTTGGTAATCAAAATTTTTTTTGAATTGATCAACTTGACAGACGATCTTTTTTTAGCATGAGAGGATCCTAAACAAAGTCAGGGGTCAACCACTTCATGATGATATACAGTATTATACTATTTGTCACGGGGTTATTCCTTCAGCCCCGCGTGGCGCCCTTACACCGATAAGGACCAGCCATCCGTCCCGCGTATAATATAGGTTCACTGGTTTCGTCCTGCCTTGGACTCATCAGGGGAGCGGCCCAACCCCCGACCAGTGTGGTGCCATATCGAGTCTCTACTCGTGGCACGTACTACACCCTTATCGTTGGGGTACTCCAACGAGACCAATAAGACTAACCAGGAACCCACGCATTAAGCACACTTCCAAGTAGAACCCGACCTTCAGAATTTGGCTCGTGACATTCTCCCACCACCAATTCATGCACGTCCTCGTGCATGGTCATCCGTCTCGACGAACGACTTCCCTCGAATGATTTGGCTTTACTCCGGCTTCATGGCTAAAGGGAAATTCGACTTCGAACTCTTTTGTGTCCCAGCATGCAGCGACTAAACTCCATAGTCCATTAGTCATTCTGGCGACTTAAGATCCAGTGAATGCGACATTGTGAACTCCACACAACATTATATTGACTCTTCAACATCCCGAGAACTCATTCCCGCCACCTTCGTTTAGCCAACACTTTTAGAACTTTTGGGAGAGCGACTTGAGCGATTCTTGTTTCGGTCCGCCTCGGTCCGCCTCGGTCCAACCTGGCCCAACCTGGATCTGATACCACTTGTCATGGGGTTATTCCTTCAGCCCTGCGTGGCGCTCTTACACCGATAAGGACCAGCCATCCGTCCCGCATATAATATACGTTCACTGGTTTCATCCTGCCTTGGACTCATCAGGGGAGCGGCCCCAACCCCCGACCAGTGTGGTGCCATATCGAGTCTCTACTCGTGGCACGTACTACACCCTTATCGTTGGGGT
>LBNU01018720.1:67610-125895 GCA_014162995.1 Artemisia annua
GGTTATTGCCTTCAGCCCCGCCGCGCTGGCGCCCCTTACACCGATAAGGAACAGCCATCCGTCCGCGTGTATAATATTAGGTTCACTGGTTCGTCCGCCTGGCCTTGGAGCTCATCAGGGGAAAAGGGCGGCCCCCAACCCCCGAGACCAGTGTGGTGGCCATATCGAGTCTCGTTACCATGGCAACGACTACACCCTTATCGTTGGGTACTCAACGGACCAACAGACTAACGGCAGGAAACCCACGCATTAAGCAAGCAACTTGCAGTAGAACCCGACCTTCAGAATTTGCGCTCGTGACATATTGCTAATATGTACAGGCGTCATGATTGAAAATTGTGTTGTTACGTAAATATTTGCTATTGCATTTGTTTATCATTGAATTGAGGATGACAATTAGCCTCAACCAAAGTCATTTTATTCACGATTTCGATTGCCTGCGGTCAAGTAATGGGAGTAGTTCATATACTTGATCTTACACGCTTTTGCGCGTGCCGTAATCCACCTCAAATCAAATGGTTTCAAGTCTTAGCCTCCTACTTGCTAGCCCGATCAGTGCAATTTACTGTTATCGATCGTATGTTGGTTGATAAGCTCAAGACTTTTTAAAAAGTTCTTCATTGAGGGGCTTGGCCAACATATAGTCGGCAATTGAACACGGGGCCAATCCTCAAATATGCGGCTGATGATTCCTTTGTTCCAGTGGACGGAGCCATGTCCAATGTGCAAAAAGGCGCGTCTAGATACAATTTGGGGAGCACGCCCTCCATGTAAGGAGTTGCCGGGGGTTCAAATACCGGCATGACCTGGTTCGGGATGTCTTGTGGGACGTGTTGAGGAGAGCTGGGATTTCTGCTAAGAAAGAAGCCCCTGTTAATTTTCTGACAGACCCGTCGGAGGAAGGTCCACCCTGCGCCCGGCGGATGACCTCGTATTCGGTTGGGCAGGTGGTAAACATGCTTGTGTAGACCTCACCGGGGTATCCCCGTTGGTGGGGTTTCGGGACGCGGGGTTCGTGTCTGGGCAAGCAGTTTTGAAGGCGGAGTCTAAAAAGGTGACTAAACATGAAACTGCTTGTTCAGAGAATCAACACGTGTTTGTGCCATTTGCTTTTGATACTTTTGGATCCCTTGCCCCCGTGGCAACCCGATTCCTGGATCGGGTGCAAAAGGTTGTCCACAGTAATTCTCCGTCCTCCAAGAATCAAGGTTTTATCTTTAGTAGAGTAGGTTTCGCTATTCAAAAAGGGGTTGCGGCGCAGCTTGTTGCCCGTTTACCTGTCATGCGTTTGTAATTTTAAAACAAGTTTTATTAATTATATCTTCAAAACAAAAAATATTACTGTAATAAGATTTAGTAACAAAGTTACCTTTATTTTCCCTAGATTAGAACCAAAACCCTAGTGCCAATTACATTAGTATGTTTTTATCATGGGTAAACTAAGCATAACTTCATATTCATTTTGTCATAGCATGCAAGTCATAAGACCATCATGCATATGATATTCTTGTAGATAATGCAGACAATTGTCATGAAAAATTTCTTCATATTTTTTGTTCTGAGTTTGTTTATCTTGGGCAATACATGTTAATATAAATGTATGTTGTGTTAGCAAGAAAAATACCTAATCCTTGTATGCAACATGCAAAAACTGGTTTAAGTGATGCTCTGTAAGAGGTTCATTGCAGCCTCGACAAGTAATAGACGTTACTTATAGCTATGTTTTTCTTCTGTTATTTCACAATTTGGATGGTATGCTTGTGAGTTTATATTTTCTCTGGCAACTTCCTAAAATTCCCTTTTTTAATACATTAGCTATTCAGAATGAAAACACCAACCATGTGAAAATAAATTTACACTTTTCAAAAGAGATTCTTCAATTTCATGGTTTCTTTGTTACAGTAATATATAGGCTTTACTATTAGTAGAATATCCTAAAAATATACCTTCGGTGGATTTAGAATCGAATTTGGTGAGATAGTCTTTCATGTTTAATATAAAATATTTGTTTCCAAAGACTTTAAAGTATTCTAGTGAAGGAGTTTTGCCTCTATATAACTCGTAAGGAGTTTTTCCTAAGAAAGGCCTAATCAAGATTCTATTAAGTATGTATGTAGATGTGCCGACGGCATTACACCAAAAATTTTGAGGGATAGATTATTCATTTAACATGGTTCGACTCATTTCTTGTAAAGTTTGATTTTTACATTCAACTACCCAGTTTGATTGTGGAGTACGTGGAACTCAGAAATTTTGAGTAATACCATTAGCGTCCCAAAAAGCTCCAAATTCTGCTTTATTATCAAACTCCCGACCATGATCCGCGCGGATAGACACAACAGGATAACCTTGTCGTTTTAGAATTTTCTTGCTCAATATTTCAAAGTGATCAAAAGCTTCAAAAACTCTAGTCCATGTATATCTTGAGTAGTCGTCTACTATTACCAAAGTATAGAAGTTTCCTCTGTAGCTTAAAATAGCCGACGGACCAAATAAGTCCATATGTAAGAGTTCTAGACACCTACTAGTAGAAATCGTATTTTTAGCTTTATGACTCGCATAGATTTGTTTTCCTATATTACAAGCATCACAAAAATGGTGTTCATATTTTATTCGCATATTGACGTGACCCAATCTTCGATGCCAAAGAGTCGAAGAATTATCTATAGAGGTTAGACAAAGTTTATCTTTAGGAGAATCTCCGATTTTTATTATAAATAGACCATTTTCCTAATCCCTTTTCCTATGCCAATGGCGTCTTTAAGAATTTCACTACCAGTTTTGCTAAATACTACTTTACACTTTTTATCAACGATTTGACTAATGCTAAGTTGAAGTTAAGGTTATCTATGTGACTTACAACATTAATAGTTAGTAAGTTATGAGAGATCGTACATTTGCCAATGATTTTTCTTTTGCCGTTTCCAAACACCACGTTACCTCGATCGTACGCCTTGTAAGTGGAGAATAGGCTTTTATTACCCGTCATATGCCTTGTACACCTGCTATCTTTGATCCATTCATTTTGTTCCAATCTACTTCTAGACATACCTCGTTGTATTCTTTAGCCATGTGACAAATCTCTTCTTTTTCTTCTTCACTCATACCCCACGAGCCGCTTACAAATGCCTTTTGCTCATTATTGGAGTGTTTGGGACAATCACTAATGAAGTGATTCAGATCACCACACTTAAAACACTTTCGATCAATCTTTCCCTTTTTGTCTTCCTTGACTCTCTAGAAGGCTTTCTTGTCATCATAAGGTTGTTTCACAAACCTTCCTTTTCTTTTAAAGAACTTTTTAAAGTCCCTTATGGCGTATTCTTAATCTTCGCTATGTGAAGAAGTCTCCTCGTCGCTTGATTCCTTTTTGGCTTTTAATGCTTGTGACTTATATTTTTCTTTTTTGTCTTTAGAAGCCTCGAAATCTTTTGCCAACACCACTTCATAGACTTTTAGATTGCCAATATGTTCGTCGAGAGAAAGAATCGACAAATCCTTTGATTTTACTATGGTCATCACCTTTGGTCTCCACTTTGGTGGAAGTGCTCTTAGAAATCTCTTGATACGATTATGACTTGAAAAGGATTTATCAAGTGCTTGAAATCAAGTAATGATAGTGTTAAATCTAGCAAATGTATTATCTATACTATCCTCATCCGATATACAAAAATTGTTCATATTGTTAAACAAATAAATCTATTTTATTATGTTTAACTTGCTTATTACCTTGATGGGTAATTACCAAAGAGTTTCAAATATCTTAGGCTGTTTTATGCATAAAAACTCTTTAAGAGTTTCAAATATATAAAACCATTTTCGCCTCATTATTTTTCGAAATCATTTTCTTTTTTGATCATCGTTTTGACATTCATAAGGAACACTTTCATCTCTTTCGGTAGAAGTATTTCTAAAAACAGGTTTATAATCACCATCAACAATAATATGCCAAAGATAAATGTCTTTCGATTTCATATATGTTTCAAATCTATTTTTCCAATATATAAAACCGTTATATTCAAATAGTGGTGGTCTTTACATATACGGCCCTTCTTTGTAGTTTTCAACTTACATTAGATCAGTTTTAAAGTTTTAAAATACAATATACCTTAAAATTTTAGTAACCTGCTCTGATGCCAATTATGGAAAACTAGAAAGGGGGTTGAATAGTTTTACCGATTAAAATTTAGTTTCTAAATAGTTAAATCAAGTATATGTGAATATCTTTTGGACAGTGAAATATTGATAATGCAAGAATATAAATAATAAAACAAAAACAATATGTAAAGTAAAGTAAAGAAGATATGGAACCGTGACACAAGTATTTATAGTGGTTCGGCTACAAGGACACCTTTCTTGCCTTACTCCACTCCCCGAGTACCCAACTCGAGAGTTCGTAACACTACGTCAACAAGCTCCTTATCCAGCGGAGAAACCTCACAACGTCGCTTACACTTTATCCGGTACAAAGCTAAATACCGAGTTCTTTACAATAGAAGAACCAACCCATCAACACAAATTAACACTACAAGTTTATGGTACAATGAGATGAATGAAATACAAGAATGAAATCAGTGATCTTGTAATGGTGATGAAGGCTAACAACACTTCTCTTGAAGCTTGCAAGTCTTAATTGTATGCAAAATCGTGATATCATCTTTTATGAAGGGCTTAGTGAGAATCACCACAAACAAAGTAAACTACAAGAATGATCTATGATCAGAGGTTAGAGAGATGATATGAAAGTATAAGAAACAATATGTAAGAGATTGGTGAGAAATGAAGAGAGTTGGCTTCGTATTTATAGGCCTAGAATCCACTATTCATCCAGATCCGCTGGATCCCTCCTAAAAGGGATCCAGCTAGTGCATTTTGAGGGATCCGGCCCTTTTGCACACAAAATCCAGATTTTTGGCTATTTAAACTAAAAAATCTTGTGTAATCTAGTGTAATCTTTTAAGATTTGATTTGACAATACATCAAGGTCAATTCTTTGAGTGATATCATGCATGAGGTAAAAAGTAATTTACATTTGTGTTATGAGCAATGCTAAAACCACTCACAAAATCCACACATAAAATCTACTCGTTGACGTGTCAGCGGGGTGATTGGTGCATTTTCTGACAGTTTCTCTCTCCTCTCTCCTCTCTCTTATTAAACCAATCACCCGCTGACACATCAGCGAGTGAATTTTTTGTGCGTATTTTGTGAGTTGGTCTAGCATTTCTCTTGTTTTATACCTTAGTGTATTTTAATAACATGTACTAGCACTTAAAAATATCTAATTTAGGAGACTCGTGATCATTTTAATAAATTTGTTTGTATGAAAAGTTGTGTATTCTTTTGTTTTACTTACAATGATTTTATGATTGTTATCGACAAAACATAAGAAGATCGTAGAATATAAATAAACATTTTTATGGCTTATTTGTATAAACAGATAGCTCCGAGTTCATTTCTAGTTACTATGTCCACCACACCGACCAGTATCGTTTAATTGTAAGCACTGTTCTAAAAGGCGCGCCTTAGCGACGCTAAGGCGTGAGGCGTGGCTTCGGCGCTACGAAACAGACCAAAGTGTCTTCTTTAGGTGTGGCGCGTGATAAGGCATGAAAATGCGCGGTAAGGCGCGCCTTAGCGCGAGGCGTGGCGCCTTATCTTGAAGCTTTAAAGGATTTACTAGTATTTGGGCTAAAATTACCGAAAAATGCAAGGTTAGTTTAGTCTTTTTGATTTTATTTCTTATGTATAACATTTTTTGTAAACTTGATGTATTATATATATGTGTATGTACGAAATATGATATAAATATATAAATATATAAAGAAAATTTATGCCGCCTTGAGTCACGCCTTAAAAAACGCCGTGGCTTCGCCATAGCTCGTAAGGCTTGAGGCTTGACTTCGCCGCCACACCACGCCTCACGCTATTTATAACCTTGATTGTAAGACAGAATAATCCTGAGGAAAATTATGACTACCCATGAACTTGGAGTAATAGACTCCCCGGATAAATTATCAGGGCTTTTACATGAATGTGTCAAAGTTATTGGACTCGCTTGTTGTGCTTGAATACATACTGAGCTGCCTTAATCAAGTTTGTACTGTATGGTTGATGGAGGGTGAGGTTACAAAATCATTCACAAGGCTATTCACCATTGAGTCACCTAATGCACAATTAAAGACCGTAATAGGATTTAACAATAGAGGTGAACCTATACTTGAAACACATTATAATATTATGATGAAGAATATGCCAAACTTGAAGTTTACAAACCTTGGACAAAACATATCAGTAATCTTGGGGTTCATGGAGAAGATGAGTCGTTTTGTGTTAGTTCCTACAGTCCTACAGTTCCAAAAGTTTTATGCAACATTTTTTTTTTTTCGTTTATGCCTTATATCATGTTTAGTGCAATCATGCATTTAGAGGTGTAGCATCTATATGTTAAAATATAGTTAAGTATTAACGTGTAAATGTCTAGAATTGAACGCGAGACCTCGGGATTGCACACGATACAAATGAGTATTAAGGAATAATAATAAATGTATTTTATATATTTATTATTAACACAAGAATGTAACGATCGTTAGTGTTTTCCGTTAAATGACTAACGACTGTTAGACGAAGATAAGGAAAGTATAATTGTGGATAAATTGGTAAGTCAAGAAGGATCCGGAACACCCCTTGGGGCTTCCAACCGATCGGCCAAGGGTTGGGGTATCCCAATCCTTGTCAAACTTGGACTCTAAGATATCTAAAGCCTATAAATACAATTGGGATTTCTAGGTTTTCACATCTCTTCTACACACAATTATCCCTAAACTCTTTCTTCTCTTTCTTTGGTTCCAAAACCGATCGAACACCCCTAGATCCCTAAGGGTTTCGATTTTTGTTAATCAAAAATTGTTTTTTTGTGTTTTACTTGCATAACCTTAATACGGTTTAGTTTGTGTGTACAAGAACGAGGTAACAACACACTATTGTTGTTATCAAGAGATCGTTAAACAAAAAGGTAAGGGGTTTAACATTGATCTTTATAAACCCTAATTAGGGTTCATCACTTGTTCAATCCCAATCAAGAATTGCAATTGAGGTATATTTTCTATTTACGTTTTAGTTAATAATTATTGTAATGTTACAGGTTTGTACATATTTATACTAAGCGAATGGTTACTACGAACCATCGCGTATGTTCGAATGAAAGGGTGCGTCCCTTCTTGTTTCTGCCTAACCGAATGGGTGTGAATGAAAGGTCACAACCCTTCACTAATTCCTACAGATTTTTTAACAATAATAACTAACTAGCGGTTGTAAACTTTTGTATCTACAAGTTTGGTCCTTCGTGTTTCCAGAAAAGCAAATATCGAGATTATATGTTCACAGGAACCCTTCAAATAATTCCCATGTACATGCAACATCTCCAAAGCGTAATGGGAACATCCAGACATGTTCGTCGATGAGCCAACCATTTCTTCTTCAAAATGATTGTATGACACAATCAATTCTTTGAGGTGACACCGTCTCCAGATTCCAACATGCTCAATTTTCCGAAACTTATTATCAGAAATGTCGAGCTTAAGAAGGTTAGGCATGACAGGAATTGATGCATTCAGATAGTTTCCTGAAAGATCAAGGGATAATAGGGAACTCATGTTTTTTAAAAAAAGATGGAAATCCGCCTTATAATTCATTCCAGCCAAGATCCAGGTGTTTGATGTTGGGAAGTGCTCTACTCACATTAAGATGAGTCCTTAGATCAACATTAGAAAGACCACATTCACGCATAGCTAACTCTATTAATGAAGGAATCATGTAGAACACCATTTCAATATTTTGGACCCCACTAAGACGCACTCTATTCAACTTAAGATGCTCGAGTGATAAAAGACCAGAAACCCATACCATATCATCTGCTATCAGATTAGATGATTCTTCTGTGAGATCCAAAACCTTCAAATTAGAAAGGTTTCCAATATTGTGGGGGATAACACCACTGAAACGTGCATTAGATAGGTTGAGATAACTCAGTTTATCCAATGATCCAATGAATTCAGGGATATGACTTCCTCGAAAATCATTCCCGCTCAAGTCCAGATACTTCAGATGCCGCAACTCTGCCAAAGAAGAGTCCAAATCATCACCAGCCAAGTAGTTTTCAAAACCACCATTGTAAATGATGCCATCCCGGATCATGTACATTGGAAAGGGAAAAGTAGATTCTGATCTATTTGTCCTCAAATCAAGCCCGATAACATTTCCACTGGAACCATCACAGTAGACTCTCTCCCACCGACAACATTCATTGCCAACCCACGATGAAAGCATCTTGAAGTCATCTGTGAGTGTGTGTTTGAACTTGAGAAGAGTTTGTGCCTCTTGTTCAGAGCAACCCATTGTCATATTTGCAGCACCCAAACACGTATATGTCGTTATACCATAAAGAAAACTTACAAAAATAAGATGCAGCACCAAACCCCACGGATTCCCCATGATTCAATCCCAAATATTGATTGGAAATTTAAATGGTTTGTTAAGATGAATAGAATATTTTTTTGATGAAGAAACTAATTCTTTTGATTAATCCATTTTAGTGAATAGATTGATATGGAATTCATTATGGGTAACGGTCAATTGTGGAAACAATTTTTAAAACATAAAAAACTATTTCCTTTGTGGTGTTAAATTGTTAATGGTTAGAAAAATGATTTAGTAAAACATGTATTGAATTTGACTTTAATAAGGTTGACTTGTGGTCTTCGCAAGTAATCTGAAGTCANGAACCCTTCAAATAATTCCCATGTACATGCAACATCTCCAAAGCGTAATGGGAACATCCGGACATGTTCGTCGATGGGCCAACCATTTCTTCTTCAAAATGATTGTATGACACAATCAATTCTTTGAGGTGACACCGTCTCCAGATTCCAACCTGCTCAATTTTCCGAAACTTATTATCAGAAATGTCGAGCTTAAGAAGGTTAGGCATGACAGGAATTGATGCATTCAGATAGTTTCCTGAAAGATCAAGGGATAATAGGGAACTCATGTTTTTAAAAAGAGATGGAAATCCGCCTTCGAATTCATTCGAGCCAAGATCCAGGTGTTTGATGTTGGGAAGTGTTCTACTCACATTAAGATGAGTCCTTAGATCAACATTAGAAAGACCACATTCACGCACAGCTAACTCTATTAACGAAGGAATCATGTAGAACACCATTTCAATATTCCGGACCCCACTAAGACGCACTCTATTCAACTTAAGATGCTCGAGTGATAAAAGACCAGAAACCCATACCATATCATCTGCTATCAGATTAGATGATTCTTCTGTGAGATCCAAAACCTTCAAATTAGAAAGGTTTCCAATATTGTGGGGGATAACACCACTGAAACGTGCATTAGATAGGTTGAGATAACTCAGTTTATCCAATGATCCAATGAATTCAGGGATATGACTTCCTCGAAAATCATTCCCGCTCAAGTCCAGATACTTCAAATGCCGCAACTCTGCCAAAGAAGAGTCCAAATCATCACCAGCCAAGTAGTTTTCAAAACCACCATTGTAAATGATGCCATCCCGGATCATGTACACTGGAAAGGGAAAAGTAGATTCTGATCTATTTGCCCTCAAATCAAGCCCGATAACATTTCCACCGGAACCATCACAGTACACTCTCTCCCACCGACAACATTCATTACCAACCCACGATGAAAGCATCTTGAAGTCATCTGTGAGTGTGTGTTTGAACTTGAGAAGAGCTTGTGCCTCTTGTTCAGAGCAACCCATTGTCATATTTGCAGCACCCAAACACGTATATGTCATTGTACCGTAAAGAAAACATACAAAAATAAGATGCAGTACCAAACCCCACGGATTCCCCATGATTCTGTCCCAACTTAGCTTAAGTTTGTAACAAATATTGATTGGAAATTTAAATGGTTTGTTAAGATGAATAGAATATTTTTATGATGAAGAAACTAATTCTTTTGATTAATCCATTTTAGTGAAGAGATTGATATGGAATTCATTATGGGTAACGGTCAATTGTGGAAACAATTTTTAAAACATAAAAAACTATTTCCTTTGTGGTGTTAAATTGTTAATGGTTAGAAAAATGATTTAGTAAAACATGTATTGAATTTGACTTTAATAAGGTTGACTTGTGGTGTTCGCAAGTAATCTGAAGTCAAGAAAGGTAACTAAACTTAAGGATTATGAGTTATATCAAATTTACTGCAATCGGTCTCTTAGATTAAAGTCATTTCGAAGAATTTTGATATGACATTATCTCGGAATTCAAAAGAATAGCAAATGTGTTATACCTTATCAATTTTAACAAACAGTATGCAAGTGCAAGTGAACCGAGTGCAGTTAAATAGAGATTCTTTTATAAAGGCTTTCTATCATAATGTGGGGTTTATAGAATCAAAGAGAAACGGAGTGAAAGGCTAAATCGACCCTTGAAAGTGCTTAACGGTAATCTTTGAATCATGATTCATCTATAAACGAGGAAACCGGGAACTAAAATAAGAAAATGAAACCAGAGAAAGCTATAAAAAAAGGTTTGAGGGTATGCATTTGCATATACTTTGCTTAGACTTTAATGAGTCATACCAAAGCAAAGGCCAAAGAGTAGATTTTTGTTATCTTTTCATTTTCCGTCCTTTTATCTCTCTTGTTCAAAGCAGACTACTGTCTCATTTTGAGCACCCGAACAATTATATGTGGTTGCAACTCAATAAATCGTTTACCCAAAAGATATGTAACCCCAAACACCCCAATGATCCCTCAAGATTCAACCCAACTCAGTCTAAGTAAATACATAACCAGAGATAAACCAAATAAAAATGAGACAAGCACCTTGTGCGCCATATTTCTTATGCACTTTGAGTTAAACCTATTCACTTGTTATGTAAGTTGTCATGTTTGTAACCATTAGAAAGAATTATAAGTAAAAGTTGATATGTTTTAAGAGCGACCAAATCATGCAAAAATTACTTTACCGGTTGATGTAGCTCTACTTTGCACACACCACAACTCAAATATATTTATGTTAAATACGTACAAATGATGGTTCAAAGTTACTAGTCAACTTGATTTTAATGCATCGATTCATAGTAGTGCACTAAATATCAGAAGTACGTCTTCACACTGGGCTTCAAAGTCTACAAATGATAATTTTAATTTGACTGTGGTGTTTAATGGGTTAAAAAAATGATTTAGAAAAACATGTATTGACTTTGACTTTAATATGGTTGACTTGTAAACCTTGTAAATTTTGGACAAACAGTATAAAGTGAACTTTGTGCTGTTAAAAAGAAGATTCTTTTGTTAAGGCTCCAAGATTTATATACAAAAAGGGAAATCAGGTAAGCACTAATATTACAAAAAGAAAGTTATAAAAAAAACGTTTGAAGGTTTGAATTTTCAGTACTTGATCTGATTATGCTTAACAAGTATCACATATATACCAAGGCAAAGGGTAGAGTTTGTTATCGTATCATTTAGTCCTTTAAATACTTGCCACGTACACTATTGCTGGTGGAGCTAACACTCGTATTTTAATCACTGCATTGTTTATTTGCTATATCAAAACGCAAACCTGCTTAATATGCATTGTTTATTTGCTATATCTATGAAAAAGGGTTTAAAAAAATGAAATTTCGTGGAAAAGTCTGAATAAAAAAAGGCGAATGGAGATGCAATTTCAAGGTCTATGTATTTGTTAATAATGTATTAATGTGTGAATCACATAAACAATCCTATTATTGTTTAACTCCAACTTTAGTGCATTCATTATATATAAGTTGCAAATATTGTAAGTTCAATATGTTCGTAAGAAATAGTTTCGTTTTAGATAATCAAACATGTTGAAATACGGAGCTCGCTTCCTGCTAATCAAAATCTGCTTATATCACCTTAAGAAAAACATATAATAAAAAGTAGATAAGAAACAGTAAGCAATCTGTAACAACCCCTAAGTCCAAATTATATCATTTGATGATTTATTTTGATAAAACATGAAAATATGTTACAAAATTTCTTGGAATTATAAAAAGTAAAAAAAAAAAAAAAAAAAAAAAAAAAAAAAAAAAAAAAAAGGGTATCTATTGGATTCAGCAAGAGAGGTTGCAAGGATCATATAGAGATTCCTCTTCCTCCTCGTTCCATTCTTGGCAACTCTCACAACAACTGCAACATGTATCTTGTCCATGACAACCTCAGAAAACATGAAAAGCCTGTGTCTCCATTGCTTCTTGAACAACAAAACCCCAATTACACCCCAAAAACCTGCAGCAAAACCACATGCTATGTCCAAATAAAACCATACCCTCTTAGGTTCATCAACTTCTTCATATTTTACATTGCTTGTAGTTGTTTGGTCTTCATTATTGGAGCAATTCTTCGGCAATGGAGCACCACATAGATCTCTATTACCAGCATATATTGATGGATCGGTACGGGTCTGCAATTGACTCCCTATTGGAATTCGCCCTGACAAGTTGTTGTGTGACAAATTCATATAGCTCAAAAATGTCAAAGATGCCATGCTTGGAGGGATCATTCCGGTTAACTTGTTTACAGAGAGATCAAGAGAATTTAATGCTTTCATGTTTCCAATTGCATCAGGAATGCTCCCACTCAGATGATTATGAGACAAATTGAGACCCACCAACATAACAAGGGTTGATAACTCTTCTGGTATTTCTCCCACAAGTTTATTGCTTGAAAGGTCCATGTTAATGACAAACTGCAAGGTCGTTGTGTATTCTAGATCAACGCCTTTCATGACCTGAAGAATGTTTAGGCCGTAACTATCTGTGTTATTATGAACTGAATTGACGCTACCCCTTATCATGCCACTTAACATCTTGAAACAACGAGGTACTTCTCCTGTTATGTTGTTCTGTGCAATATCCAAAATCTGAAGACTATACTTAAGGCATAAAGATCGAGGAATTCTTCCAGAAAGGTAATTTTTATGTAGTTTGAGAACTACTAGATAATTAAGGTGATCTCCAATCCATTTGGGTATGCTTCCAGACAATTCATTATCACCCAAATCTAGAACTCTTAAATCGTAAAACTTTTCCAAGGAAATTGGAAGCTCTCCTCTCAAGCTATTGTTATTCAAGTTTAACCATGTCAGCGAACGAGACAGATTGCCAACGAAATTTGGAATAACCCCTGATAGCTCATTTGAGTGAAACACCATTGCCTTCAAGTTTCTGAGATTCCCTAGACAACGAGGAATTTTCCCAGATAATCTATTTTTCGAAAGATCAAGAACTCCCAAGTGCGTCCACTTGCACAATGACTCTGGAATTGGTCCAATGAAAAAGTTATTTTTCAGAAGCAACGGCCCCCAATAATAGTCAAACCCAGTTAAGGGTTTGCTTGTAGGAAGGTTTGTCAATGGCCCACTGAGTTGGTTGTGAGAGAGATCTAACAATTCAAAGATTGTCATCTTTCGCAGCCATTTAGGAAGATATCCAGAAATGCTTGAATTTGACATTACTAGCTCCCTAAGTTTCTTTTGAGTTCTTAACCACCAAGGAAATTCAGATGAAATATTGCATGAATCTATTCCAACTTTTCTAAGTTGGAATGGAGGTATCCAATCACGTGAAATATCGAATGACAATTTCGGATTGAAAGATGCAAAAAAGTACTTCAGCTTTGAGAGCTTAGCAAAATGGGTTTCAGAAACTGCACCTTCTAAAGAATTATTTGAGACATCTAAATATATAAGCTTGGTGAGTTGCCCCATGGACGATGTAATTGTCCCATTCAACAAATTTGATGAAACAGAAAGTTTCTGTAATGAAGCCAATCTTCCTAGAGATGTCGGGATGGGACCGGTCAATTGATTGTCGTTTAAATATAAGACCTTCAAAGCAGTTAATTTTCCTATAGAGGTAGGAATTGGGCCCATCAATTGGCTATTTTCTAGATTTAATTCTCTCAATGCTTTAAACTTTCCAAAAGATTCAGGAAGTTGTGAACAATTTAATTCATTCCAACTCAAATCCAAAACCTCCATAGCGTATCGGGAGCATTCAGATATATTGGTTGATGGACCAATCATTTCTTTTTGAATATGATTGTGATCAACCCTCAATAGCTTCAAATGACATTGTTTCCAAAGTCCAATATGCCTGATATGGTTATAGTTATTATAGGAAAGTTTAAGTGTGAGAAGGCCAGACATGACAGGAACTGATGAATTTAGAAAGTTGTCCGAAAGATCGAGGGAGCTAAGTGAACTCATGTTCATCAAGAAAGGCGGGAACTCTCCAAATATGTAGTTTTGACTAAGATCTAGGTACTGAATGTTTGAATATTTACTTGTATTGACATGAATGCGAGACAAATGAGTATTTTGGAGCGAACAAATAGAAAAATGTAACTCAGATGCAAAAGGAACTATGTTGAGTAAATTTTCAAAACTACGTGGCTGACTGAGATCGTAACCAGAAAGATCAAGGGATACAAGGGAAGTCATGTTTCTTAGAAAGCTAGGGAAAGAATTACCTCGGAAGTAACACCAGCTAAGATCAAGGAGTTGGATATTGGCAAGCATACTACTAGAATTTAGTCCAGAAGGATCAACTTGGACGTTGAGATTTTCAGATTCTGACAAATGTAATTCTACTAACGAAGGCATATTCAAGTTGAGTAATTTGTTAAGATTTTGTGTTTGGCTAAACTCTATTTTACTCAAGTCAAGATGCTTGAGAGACGAAAGGCCAGAAAGCCATGTAAAATCATCTGCCATCAGCATATTGAAACCAAGATCAAGAACATTCAAATTAGAAAGGTTGCCAAGGTGATGAGGAATATTACCAAAGAACCTCGCATGAGACAGATTAAGAAATCGAAGCTGTTTCAAGGAGCCAATGAACTCAGGGATTTCGCTAAATTGGAAATCATTACTGCTTACATCCATGTATTTCAGATATCTTAACTCGGCCAAAGCAGAGTTTAATTCACGGCCTTCTAAATATCCAGCATCCAAGGAATCAAAATCATTAGAAAAGTGTTCATCAAAGAAATCGGAGTGCCTACTGTGAAAGTCAATACCATCCCAAGATATTGACCTAAGATGAAGGCTAACAACATGTCTGGTGACACCATCACAGCCGACCCCAAACCACTTGCAACAATCACTTCCGACCCAAGACGAGAGTCTGTTGTTGTAGTCTTTGACGCTATGTTTGAACTTCAGAAGAGCAAGCCTCTCCTTTTCAAAGCATCCCACAGTCAAATTACCAGCACCCCAACAAGTCATTATAGTAGAAACAATGATGATGATTACAGAAAACTGGTAGAGAACAACGCCCTTTGGTTTTCCCATGATCAAACTCGATTAAGCTAAAAACAAATGACTGTCTCTAGCTATGAATCGGTGTATATCGTATGCAAACACACTAAAGGTATATATATATACAAATGTATGTGAATCGACAACGTCAAACACCAACAGTATATGGCATGTGGGGCCAATATAATATTGATCATTGGAAAATTCACAAAAATCTAAAGAAAAGATTAGTCAATAGGTTAATGTTAATCGAAAGCCATCCCATCATCTTTATAACTTTTTCATTACATGATGAAAGGTTGGTGGTTCATTACTAGATAATTAGTTTTGAAAATACAAGATAAAACAGTAATATTACTTCCTCCTCATCTCAATTTATAGGCGCTTAGTTTTAGTTATCGTTCAATACAGATTTTAATCGAAAACTAAAAATATCTCAAACATGTAACTTAATGCTACAAAACATGCTATATATATAAAAAAAAGTTGACATGCATTTCAAAACAAATAAAACTATTAAGCTTATATTGGGTCACTTGGAATACTTGCTCCAAGTCTCATTTAGCAATCATGATGGAGTGTTTCTTACTTCTATTAATGTACCTTTTGGAATAAAATTTCAGTCAACTGTAAGTTACAGCTGCCAAAATTGACCAGTTCTAACTTTTAGTTGTTTTACTGTGACGAGACAACCAAATTTTATATTAGCGTGTTAAAATAGGTTGATAACATTAAATAATCTATTAAAACTCAAAATCCATTATCTTTTTAACATGTTGTTCATGTGTGATGCGTAATATGGAACTTGAGCTTGATAAAACGAATTGAATGAATCTCTTTTCCAAGGTGGATTAAAGATATTTCAAAGGCTAGGAATGTGCATAAAGTCATTACTAGAAAGATTAAGCTTTAGAAGGCTAGCTAGGAATGACAGGCACGGATTCAAACTGTTTCCTGAAAGGTCAATCATGAACATTAGAGTACTCGTGCTCAATTTGCCTCAATTGTTGGAGTTAAGGCTAAGATTCAAATGTTTGATTTAATAATGTATACGGATCGATATTAAGATGAGTGGGAGATAGCACATATAGAGTCTACGCCTTGAAAACTGAATATTGCACGTAACTCTTTAGCAAGTTTGTATTCTATGCAGGCAACGGATGTCAGGGTAAACAAAATACTCCAGTATGATACGAATCAATTTGATAATTACTTTTATGAAAAATAAAATCTTGAACAACATGAAATACTTACAAATTAAAACCAAGACCTACAAGTCTAAAATATTATACTGATGACCCGTGTTCGAATATAGTTTACGACATAGGTAGTATTTGTTTAAATGAACTTTTTCTCATTCAAATATATTATAAGTCATGGATTTGTCCGAGAACTCACTTCCTTGGCACGCTTAAAGGTCATGGATCTTCGTCAAAAAGCCAAGATTAGATGGGCTATTGATGGAGATGAGAATTCACATTTCTTCCATGGAATGTTAAACTCCAAATTAAATCGCCGCAGAATTAATGGCATAAACATTCTCGGGTCGTGGATCACGAAATATCAGAATTCTATGCATCGATTAATAGTAGTGCACTAAATATCAGAACTCTTCACACTGGGCTTCAAAGTCTACAAATGATAATTTTAATTTGACTGTGGTGTTTAATGGGTTAGAAAAAATGATTTAGAAAAACATGTATTGACTTTGAATTTAATAAGGTTGACTTGTGGTCTTCTTAAGTCTTTAAAGTCAAGAAAGTAAGCTAAACTACAGGTTCATGAGTAAAAGGTTCATTCTACCCTTAATGGTGCTTAATGGCAGTGGCTGCACCAAGATTTATGTAAAAAAAGGGAAATTAGGTACGCACTAATATTACAAAAGAAGAAAGTTATAAAAAAAAAACGTTTGAAGGTTTGGATTTTCAGTAACTCTGCTTAGGCTTAGCGAGTATCACATATGAAGGCAAAAGGGTAGAGTTTCTTATCATATCATTTAGTCCTTTAAATACTTGGCACACTATTGCTGGTGAAGCTAACACTCATATTTTAATCACTGCATTGCTTATTTGCAATATCAAAACGCAAACTGCTTAATATGCAATCTCAAAAACCGTTCTTCCAAGAATGTTAAGAGTATCATTGTATCAACTTAAATTTATCCAAAACTAAAGATTCCGAAAGCCAAATAAACGCAAACCCACGGCATGCATCTCATTACCACCCATTGCAAAATGTTCTTTCAACACATCCTCTACTGTTGTCTCTCATGATAACTCCCCAACAAAAATACATTAATTTGATCACAACCCTCCATTTTTTTTCTATCAAATTAAACCTTAGAAACTAAAAATATTGGAATTCAGATTAAATAACATAAGATATTTCTTGATTTGACATAAATAACTTCATCTTTAAAGACCCAAAGATTGAAATTTGGGAGAAAAGTCTATGAAAAAGGGTTCTAAAGAATGAAATTTTGTGGGAAAGTCTGAATAAAAAGAAGGAATGGAGATGCAATTTCAAGGTCTATCTATTTGTTAATTTTGAGTGAATCACATAATCAATCCTTACATTGTTGTTTAACTCCAACTTTAGTGCATTCATATATATAAGTTGCAAATATTGTAAGTTCAATATATTTGTAAGAAATAGTTTTGTTTCAGAAAATCAACCATGTTGATATACGGAGCTCGATACCTGCTAATCAAAATCTGCTTATTTCACCTTAAGAAGAAGAAGAAGAAAAAAAAAAGTAGATAAGGAAAAATAAGCAATCCCTAACAACCCCTAAGACCAAATTATATATCATTTGATGATTTATTTTGATAAAACATGATAATATCTTACATAATTTCTTGGAATTATAAAAAGTAAAAAAAAGAGGATATTAAGAGGAATCAGCAAATGGTTGCACATAATAAAGTACTCCGTAATAAACATTCCGCAGGATCTATAAAGCTTCTCTTCCTCTCTTCATTATTTTGGCAACTCTCACAGCAACTGCAACGTGTATCTTGTCCATGGTTACATCAACAAACATGAAAAGTTTCTGTCTCCATTGCTTCTTGAACAGCAAGACACCAATGACACCCCAAAAACCTATTGCTAAACCACACAATATGCTCAGACAAAACCATATATCAGGCTTATCATTTGCATTGTATTTGTTCTCGCTTCTTTTTGTTGTGGTTGTTGTTGTTGTTGTTGTAGTTGTTGTTGTTGTTGTTGTTGTTGTCGGGTCTTTAGGATTGGAGCAATCTTTTGGCAGTGGAGCACCACATAGCTCACTATTACCAGCATATATTGATGGATCAGTAAGGGTTTGTAACTGATTTCCTGTAGGAATTCGTCCCGACAAGTTGTTGTGTGACAAGTTCAAATAGCTCAAAAAAGTCAGAGATGCCATGCTTGCAGGGATCTTCCCGGTCAACTGGTTTTCTGAAAAATCGAGAGAATTTAATGCCTTCAGGTCGCCAATTCTATTTGGAATACCGCCACTGAGATGATTATTTGACAAATTGAGACCCACCAACAGAGAAAGTTTCGTTAGCTCTTGTGGTATCTCTCCCATAAGCCTGTTACTTGAAAGATCCATGTTAATGAGATATTGCAATGTTGATGAATATTCAAGATTAGCACCTTTTAGGACCTGAATCACACTTGCTTCAAGACCACTATCTAATAAGTCATCACCCAGTAGGCTAGCATCAGCCATGCTACTTAGCTCACCAAAACAACGAGGGATGGATCCTGTTAGGTTGTTGTATGCAACATCCAGAATATGAAGGGATGGTCTGTTGCACAAAGATGATGGAATGCTACCTGTGAAGTTATTTCTATGCAACCTCAGAACTTTCAAATTCGAATCTCCATTATCTTATTCGGGTATCTCCCCAGAGAATTCATTATTGCCAACATCTAAGACTCTTAAGAATGAATTGTTCCACAAACCTCCAGGAAGCTCACCAGTGAAGTGATTGTCATTCAATTGAAACCATACTGCCAAATTGCCCCAAGAACTTGGAACAGTCCCAGACAACTCATTTGAACTAAGCATCATTACACGGAATGAAATATTCCCAAAACACTCTGGAATTTTGCCAGTTAACTTATTTTTGGAAAGATCAAGAACTGACAAATCTGTCCTATTGCACAATGAAACTGGAATGGGACCACTGAAAAGGTTGTTTTGTAAAAGTAAAGAGCCATACCTCAAATAAACCCCAGCAGGAAGGTTTGTTAAAGGTCCAGTTATTTGGTTGTGAGAGAGATCTATGGTAGAAATAAAAGGCATCGCCCGAAACCATGTGGGCAGAGGTCCAGAAATGTTAGCATTCGACATCACTAACTCGTCAAGGTTCAGTTGAGTTTGTAACCACTGTGGAAATTCATTTACAATCTCGCAATAAGTGATATGAATGGTTTTCAGCTGAAATGGAGGTATCCACTCACGTGAGACATTGAATATTAGCTTTCGATTATAACCTATATCCAAGTAATTTAACATCGAGTGGTATTCAAAATGGGCTTCATAAACTACTCCTTCTAAAGAGTTTTTAGAGACATCTAAAGATACGAGTTTGGTGAGTTGCCCAATTGAAATTGGAATCACCCCATCCAACATATTCGAAGACACTGAAAATGTTTTTAATGAAGCAAGTTTTCCTACAGAGGAAGGGATGGATCCGGTTAACTGGTTAGATTGCAGAAGCAAATCTGTCAAATTTATTAATCTTCCTAAAGATTCTGGAATCGAACCATTTAATTGGTTTTTAGAAAGATTTAAAATGGTGAGTTGCCCAAGAAATGTTGGAATAGGACGACTTAACTGGTTTGAAGATAGATCTAATACTTCCAGGAACCTCAATCTCCCTAGAGCTTCAGGGATTGGACCTGTCAATCTGTTTAATGCGAGACGTAAGACTCTTAGATTGGCCAGTTTTCCTAAAGATTCTAGAGATTCCGGAACTGGAATTTTTGTCTTACCGAAATCTGGTTCGTGGTTTTGTAGAAATTCGTCCCCACCAAGATCCAAGTGTTGGAGGTTAGGAAGAGTTGTACTCAAATCATAATGAGGACCAAGATCAGAAAGAGGAACTCCACAACCACTCAAACTTAACTCTATTAATGAAGGGATCATATAAAGCACCACACTGCGATTTGTTGCTCTACTAAGATCAACGCCATTCAGGACGAGATGTTCGAGTGATGAAAGACCAGAAACCCATGTCATATCATCACCAAAACCTGAATAAGAAAGATCAAGAACCCTCAAATTGGAAAGATTTCCAATGTGATGGGGAATATAACCACTAAAACCTGAATTAGAAAGATTGAGGTGACTCAGCTGCTTCAAGGATCCAATGAACTCAGGTATCTCTCTATCCAAGTCATGCTCGTAAAAGTCATTCCCGCTTAAGTCCAAGAAGTTCAAATATTTTAGATGCCATAACTCTGCTAAAGAAGAGCTAAAATTATAACTAGAAATGTAGCGCTCATTAAAAGGCGAGTCCTCCGGAAATTCAGGTTTACCTGAATGTGAATTATTTCCGTTAACACGAAGGCCTACAACATGAGTACTTCCCATGATATCATCACAGCGGACCCCTGTCCAGCTGCAACAATCGTTGCCAACCCATGATGAGAGAAGGCCATCAGGATCCCACATAGTGTTTTTGAACTTGAGAAGGGCTTGTTGCTCTAGCTTAGAGCAACCAAGTGACACATTAGTTGAACCCAAACACGTATATGAGTTTAAAACAAAAAAAAGTATTACTACGATAATGAGATGAATTCCCGAACTCTTTTGATTCCCCATGAATCAGCCCCAACTTAGCCCAAGTTTTTGTTAACCCAAAGAATGAAGTGGGAAAATGAATGTCTAAATGAGTTCTTTCGATTAAAAGTGGATCACTGATAATTTCCTATATGGACTCCACACCATGGGAGACTTTTGAAGACATTATGGGTATGGTCAATGGACAATTTGTATCCACAAACTTGTCTTGTATACTAGTATAAAAATCCCGTTTATGTATTATTGCCAACAAACTTTTTTAAGTCCACAGAGAATAAAATCCCATTTTTGTAGCCAACCAAATTTTTTAAGTCCACACAAAATAAAATCCCATTTTTGTGTTATAGCCAACCAACTTTTTTAAGTAATAACGAGGTGGAAACCACCCGCCGCGTTGCGGCGGCTTTTTTGTGTTCGANAGCCCGCGCGTTGCCGCGGGATTTTTGCATACGCAAGTTAGCCAAAAAAAGAGTGACGAAGTTACTATATTGCGTTAGTAACAAAAACGACGAAATATGTGTATGTAGATTACTTTCAATACTTGCATACTTGAAAGAAGGTAAGGGTGTGGCAACAAGAATATTTTACATCATTTAAAAGAAGGGTCATTTTAATTGCAAGAAACCAAGCGGACTTTTTCTTTGGCAAAAGCTTTGCAAATTACCAACATCTTCAAAGAAATGACACTTCATGACACTTCAATAGTAACATGAGTTTGTTTTTTTGAACAAAAGGAGGAGTTTGTGAATCCTCTAAAAACAGACATGACTCTGTTTTCTTAATCACATCTTGCAAACCTTCTTTTAGCAGCCTCTGTTTGCTCGGGACCGTCCCAGTCACTTGTATTGGATGTTTAATCTGCAGCTCCCTATTGGACCTCTTCGCCCATCACTCCAAAATCTTTAACCTCGTATTCTGGCGCCACTTCCTTCTTCTTTCTGATCCTATGAACATGATCGTGAGCTTCTACACGCAGTTGTGGGTTCCTGCCAAATATATACATAATTCACATTACTGTCAAGGAATGTGTTTCCGACAACACATTTGTGTCCAAATATTCGTCATTATATAAAGCTATCACTTATTTAATTTTCCAGTTACTTTGTCCGTAAAGGACCATGAAAACAAAAAATGAAACCAATTCAAAACTTCAAAGATCCAAACCCAATTGCATCAGCAGCCAACTGCACACATTTCTGCAAAAATTCTATATGAAAGGGTCTTAGATTTGGGCATGCTCTTTTAACAGATAAATAAGGCAATCACTATGTTAGCGATTGCCTATGAGGCCATGTATAAATGAGCTAAATATGTCATAAGAGAAACATCAACATTTACATTTTGCTATGTACATGTCAGATAAGAAAAACTTGCTTGAAAGGGGGAACTATTAAAATTGGTAAAAGTAACACACATTCAATTATTTGAGTGTATAGCCTCCTAAATCATTTCATTAAAAAATTCAAATTTACCATCATGAAAATGTTGTTTCTTAATCGTTAACACAACGATAAACTATATAAGTGTCGAAAAATCAGACAAAATGCAACCTGCCCAAAATCGATTGCCAACTTAAAACATAAAGGGAAGGTGCATATTCATATAGGTCAAATTGTAGGTGTACTAAATCTATAATAGCAAATGAACATATTTAATATAACGATTTCATATCACACGTCAACTGTTGAACATGATTACCAATGCCTAATAGCATGTAATAAGGTTCAAATAGCCATTATAAGATGCCTCAGTCGTATGGATAAATAGAAAGAATATATACAAATGAGCTCATGTAGTAATCCATTATGAAAATGGGTGTCTTATTTCTGTGGATAAAAATACTAATACTAACTATTTGACATAAATCTTAGTGTATTAAATTAGCATCAAGCACAATACTCAGTTTATCCAAGTTCTCGTAAAGCCATTTTTTACGTACCGCATTTATAGCCTATAACATGCAGTTATTCTGTTGAATCTGACCCGTACGTGATTGTTTGGTTAAAACCTCGTGCGACGATTACCTGAGCTCCCGCTGCTTCTAGAACTGCAAATTTGAATTTTACGCTAATTAACAACAATGCTGGATCCTTTGCGCATGTATAGCAATAAAAGGGCGGAGCAGCTGGTAAATAATAAACGTTATCGAACATGTTATTTAACATGCATTAGAAATAAATAGGTTACTGACCTCGTACCATCGTGTGTGTGCGGCTAGTATTCCCATGTGAGCTGAAAAAGGTAACGCCTACTTGTGTGAGTGCACCTATAATCGCCGTACCTTTTGGCCAATGAATATAAAGTATTCAACAACCTGGTTTAAAAAAAAAAGAAAGAAAGAAGAGAATATTAAATATGTATAATTCAATGGAAATAAGGATTGCGGATCCACTTACCCATAGCTGATGATCGTGTGCAATGATTACGAACACGCGAACTATCAGCTGCATTTTGCGGTCTCCTATTTTCATCCGACGGATGGGCGGCGCAAATACACAAAAGCGAAAGTTAATTAACTAATTATAAGAGGGAGGATCAGAGTACGTACCAACTGTGATGATAAGGCATTTTTTAAATTATATTACAAATAAGCAATTAAACAACCTGGTTGAATTACACGTGTACGACTAATGTTGTCGGTTGATGTTGGCATTTGATGTGGAACAAATCGCTTTCGGTTCTTCGTTCATACCTATAATGATGACATTTACCAATAAGTTTGTATCAGGTGATCAAATTGTAAGTCCTGCTTAAAAGGCAAGGGGAAACTAATATTAACAATCTTATAAAGGCACACGCCTGCGTTTATTCTTCTGAAATGAAGTCAAATAAGTGGTTGGTATGTGCTTAAACACATACCTTTCCTTGACCAAATTAAAACCAAAAAGACCAAAAACCCGCTAATAAATGCCAAATATATGTGTTTTTGTGTTTTTATACATGCAGGTAATAAAATATGAGAAAACGATAAAAACCGGGACAAAATCACGAAAAACGAGCACGAGAATGGAAAAGAGAAAATATTTGAGCTCAAAATTTCAAAAGAAGTCCCTGTAAGACTTAAAGTTTCAAGAATAGTCCCTGGTAAAAGATTGGAGAAAATTACAAGAATGGTCCCTAGACTTCAAAAAGTTGTCAGAAATAGTCCCTCATGATAAAAATTAAAGAATTGACAACTCAGGTCCTTCAAGTATTCAAGAATGGTCAAATTCAGTCCTTGGAATAAATTTTACAAACTTGGCAGCCTTAGTCCCTTAAAAATCAGAAATTACCTTTTCAACCCCTAAAACTTATAAACTCTTTAAACCATAAATCTTATAACCATTTAACCCAAAACCATATTTAACCCATTTAAACCCAAGGCCCAAAACCAGCCCATCACCAACCCTGGTCAAACCCCTACAACCCGGTCAAACCCAAAACCCATTTAAATAAAAATAAAAAAACAAAACCCGCGTTTATTTCCCCCTTTTCACCCCCAGAATTTACTGTTCATGAACCCTAATTCACTAAACCTTAAAATTACCTCGATTACCCAATCATAGGACATCTAGAAGCTTGTCAGACGTGTCAGGAATGATCCAGAAATCCACATGGACCAATAGCAAGCAACACGCAGGATCGACTTATGATCAATCAATCAATCTAAGGGCCTATATCAATTCGAAGTTTCTGGGATATGATCGTAGGGCTATGAATTGGTCGAAGGAAGCAAGAATGAAGGAGCTAGAAGCATCTCTCAAAGGCTATAAATACCCTCAATCAGCCTCACTCATGGAGCATCTTTTATCTTATGTAATTTTAGCTTTCTTGTATTTGTAGAACTTATTGATATAGCTTTCTTAGTTTATTGTTTTTGTAAAACCTTTATATTGTAATCAGCTTTGAGTTTCAATAAAAAAAAATTTAATTTTCTGCCTAAATATTTTGTCTTATCTACTGCTTATTAACTTATTTTAGCTTATTTACTTTCCTGCTTCTAAAAACACATTTAGCTTTCTTAAATTTTATTGTTCAAGATAGTGTAAGTTGTTTACTGCTTTCACATATATATATATATATAAAAAAAAAAATATATATATATATATATTATTATTATTATTATTATTAGTGGTGGTATAAGTTTCTGTAAGCCTCTATCTCCACTCTCATAAGCTCATGAAAGCTGTTGTATAGCTCTTGTGAGTTTGTGTCAGCGTCCCTAGTCCAAGTTCCATCATAGAATTTGATCAAGTAAGTTACCTTTTAATTTTCTGCATTCTCCTTTTATTTACTATTATATAGCTTAAGTTTACTTAGTCTAGCTTAGTTTAGTGATTAGTAGCTTAAAGAGTGTTTATTTTGTGCTTTTAAGTATCATAGAATAGATCTTAGTTCTCACTGCATACAAATACTCAAAACTGCTTTTGCATGTTCTTGGAGTTCTGTGCTGTTCTTGAGTATTTACTTAGCTTTAATCAAGTTTAGGTAACATGTTAGGATCATAAAAACAGTACTAGGTGCAAGGTTGAAAATAAGATCTGTTGTGTAAACATAGGTTTAAAGAGTGTTTGGCATTAGACTGTTCTAGGTGATAGGTTGCATTCTAGACTTACAATTCTGCACACTTAGTCTTCTTTAGGTTCATTTAGGATAGTTCAAGCCATGTTTTTGCATCTTATTTCATTAAAAGTCAAAATACCATTTAAGACCTTAAATCTGTCAACATAATAGAGTAACAGTAGGATTAATCTTGTTCCTAGGTGCAATTTAGTGTTAGCTAGCTTAAGTTAGGAATATTTCAGCTTAATATTGCATTACTAGTTAATTAAGATCAGTAGAATTTGGCCAAAGTCAACCTGAGTTTCATTTGCAAAAAAAATCAAAACTGCTCAAGTGCACTAGTTGGACAGATTTTCAAGATAGATCCTAGGCTTCATTAGTTGTTGGATTTAGATTTGAATTGTGGAATTAAGTTCTTTGGTGGTTAGTCTTCAAGAATCAACCAGATTCTGTCACTTTGGAACTCAGTTAAGCACTTTAACTTAAGCTTGAAAACTGCTATCTGCTTAGTATTTTCCCCTGCTACACAGTCAACGAGCCAACTTTCCAAGCTTATATCAAGTTCATCATTTGAGCTTTAGGTTTGATTTTTGGGGCAAAAGGGAGACAAGCCAGCTGACTTTATAGATCCACCTTTGGATTTCCATTTTCAGCTCTTTCAGACTGCTTATTTTGGCCCTCTAAGTTGTCCCAAATCTGTGTATGCAACTAGGTTCCTAACTGCTTAATTAGCTTATCATTTGTGCTTTTTTGTGAATTTCTGGCGTATTTGTGCTTTCATAAGTTGGTGTGAGCTTGTGTGAAGGTTTGGTGCAAATTGCTCTTTATTTGCTTAATTAGTGCTTATTGCTTAACTGCTTATTTGCCCCAAACAGCTTATTCAGAGCCCAAAACTTGAGTAGCTTATTTTTCCTAGGATCCTTAGATTATTTTAGAATTTCCCTAAAAAAAATCAGAATTATTGGAGCTTGTTTACTATTTATTTTATTTAATTTTAGTTTTAATCACTTTTTAAATACTTTTTAATTAATAATAATTAAATAAAAATCCAAATAAAATAATTTTCTGTTTTAAAATTATATTTTAGTTATTTGATAATTTTAGAAAAATAGATTCTACTTTTCTAAATTATTTTCTCTTTATTTCGTATTTTTAATAATTAATAATAATTAATTTTAGTTTTTAATTAACATTAAATATATAAAAAGCCTAAAAAGTATAATTTTAAGTTTTATAATTTATTTTAAAGTATTTCAGAGTTTTAAAAATTATTTTCACTTTTCTTAATTTATTTTCCCTTTTTAGTTTTAATTAAATAACTTAAATTAGTTTTAAAGAAAAAGTAAATAAATAAAAAGTAAATTAAAAATATTTTAAAATAAAGTAAAGTTTAGATTTACAATTTTAACCCCTAGGAATTTAAAACTTGCAATTAGGTTTAGGATTTCCCGAGTTGCCTTAGATTTTCCCGAGAATAGCTCGGGAATTTAAGTTTCGATCCCGTTTTACGTTTAGGTTTTAATTTCCGTACTTTACGTGTTTTTCCGTAGTTTCCGTGCTTTCACGTGTTTTTATTTACTTTTATTCCCTTAGCCCGAACCATTCACTTCACAAATCACGAACACGAACCTACGAACCAAGTTTCAGCCTTCGTTGGGAAAACGACCCGAGGAACGTACTTGCCCGTGCTAACTTCGGAAACGATCACGTCTATATTATATATTATATTATATATATAGCGAGTATCAGTGGTGCCTACTTGTTTGCTCATACCTATAATGGTGATAATTACAATTAACTTAATATGAAGCACCAGAAAAGGTACATCCGCAGCGTATGTTGCAAGTTATGCGCTGACCTATTCAGGCACGCGGAAGTAAAAAATCGTGAAGCAAAAGTACAATCGGAATGGGCGTCAACGTAAGATGGATAGCAAATTTAAATCTTAGAAATACATCAAGTACATCACCTTCAGTAACATGTGAACCATGTCCGCTGGTCAAATGAGGGTGAATCGAAATGGCTGCTGATGTATTCAGAAGAGTAAAGGCTGGTCGCTTATCACAATTCTGTAAAGTAGAATAATTTGGGTGCACATGATATTAAAAAAGTGAACCCGACCCTGAAACATACCAACAGACATATCTTTAATGGAGGACTCGAATGAAAAAAGGAGCAACATGTGGACGCACCATCATGAATATCACCTATGGCGTGGACTGCAACAATCTTGGAGGTGCACACTGTTTGTTGGTCGCCGCCCTTAAAAGGTTGTCACCACCAGTAGGAGCCTTAAAGCTGTAGAGGAGATATTCAAAACTCGTACAGTTTAATTCAATTAAACCCAAACACATTCCATATAATAAAATTTTACAATTATTCAAATGTTGAAGTATAAAAAAGTTAATATCCTATATCTAGTTCAAAAACAAATATAATCTAAACAACGCAACCAAAAAAAATCATAAAAGTTGGAAAAATAGTTACCATAATTAGTTCTTTGGCTTTTCCTTGTAATTATCTGAGTGTCGGCCACCACCTCCTGCACCGCCGTGCCGGAACAAAGATTCCGTAACCTAATCTGATTTTGACTATCTGTAAACCTCTGCCGTTTGATTAGTTCAGCTTCGAATCCAATAAGTCCCAACCGCCATTCAGTTATGATTGTGTGTTTGGGTTGCCAAAATCCTTATTAGTTGGTGACGCTTCTCGATTCTTGATCGGTTTTTTTTTTTTTTTTTTTTTTTTTTTTTTTTTTTTTTTTTTTTTTTCTATAAACACAATCAAATATAGCAAAAAAATTAAAATAAAAAATAAATCAAATCCACTAAACAAAATATCATCGCAAAAGAAATACCATTAACCACCAACTGAACATTTTACCATTAAATTGAACCTTGAAATCTTGAATTTTGTTATTTGATAATTCTTCAAGCTTGTCGGGTATGATCTAAAAAACGTTGAGTCGGTTTGGAGAAAACACTGGGGGCCGGTGGATCTTTTGAGCAGGTTTTAGAAACTGTTAGTAACATCTCCGTAAAAGAACAAACGGGGCTAGTCGAATTCTCAAACCTTCATACGATATTACCTGGAGATTTGAAAACCCAAAAACAGATTTAGGGCTTAATTTTTCATAAAAAACATAACAATTAAACTAACAAAATTTACCACAACCTTAATCTATTTCTTTTGAAAAAACAACAACTAATTCATTAATCTCTTCAATTAAAAAAAAAACAGTAAATATAACTGAAGTATTGTACCAAGTAAAACCCTACAATCAAAAACACATCACGTACCTCCCAATTTTTTGTGTCGGCACAGATCTAGATCTTGGGAAACGTAAACTCCAAGCGGTGATACTTATCGCCCGTGTTTATCTAATATATTAAAAGACCATGCAAAGCGTACGGATGAACATCGAGCTATGGGCTGAAGTAAACCCAATGGTGGGCTGAAGAAAACCCAACGCTAAGGCCCCAAAAAAAAATAATTAAAAAGAGCCTCAAAGCTTTTAGTAGTATAAGAGAATAATATCTTATAATATATTTATGTTAGTTAACTTTGACGTTTTTGAATTAAAATTAAAAGTTTTGTTTTATACATAGGAAGCTTGACAACAATTTTTAGTTAGTATTTATTTATTAGCAAAAGCATCACAATAATTGACAATGGAGTTTAGCTAGCACAATGGTTTGAAGCCAAAAGATCAATATAAAACTCATATTTACTATAAAACTAATAAATCAATTCTAACCATTCATTTTTCTTTTTATCAAAATAAAAAAAACAAACTTTCACCCTTTTTTAAAAAATTAAAATATCTCGCAAAAATCGTTAATCGTTACGCGAAAAAATTCATACGATCGCGACGAGAATTAAATTATCTTTTTATAAATATGCATTGTTATATATTTTCAATGAACTTTTTTTTTCGACGAACTTTTTTTTTCAAAATTTTCGCCCAGAAAAATCACATGTGATTTGTAAAAATCACATGTGATTCGTTAAAATCAAATCATATGTGACTTTTACGAATCACATGTGATTCGTAAGAATCATATGTGATTTGTAAAAATCAAAGCATATGTGATTTTTACGAATAACAGTGATTTTTCTGGACGGAAATTTGAAAAATAAAAGTTCGTCGAAAGTATATAGAATTGCATATCTATAGAAAGATAATTTAATTCTTATCGCGATTATATATTTTTTGTAGCTTGAAGATTTACCATTTGCAAGATATGTTGTTTTAAAAAAAATGTAAAATGATATTTTCTTAATTTAGATAAAAAAAAATGTATGACTATGATTGGTTATATGGTTCTATGGCAAATATAAGTTATATATTGATCATTGGAGACCCGAGTTCTATTCTTGCCATGATTTTGTTTTTCTATTTATTCTTCAAACTTTTTACTTTTACAAAGTAATCTCTAAATTTTCGTAAGTTCTCACATATACCATTTATAACTGATTATGTATTTATACGAGCAAGTTTGCCCACGCGTTGCTACGTGGATGCTTTATTGATGCGTAGAACATTTGTGATAATGCATATGTAGGTTTGGAGTTATATATGGAGACACCTACAAATTATATGGAGACACCTACATATACATATAATGTCTAAAGGTATCGTATTTAAAACAATAACGCCCCTTTTGGTTTGGAAAATCCAAAAAGTGCACTATACCAAAGTCAATGTAAATATCCGCAAGTTTAAAGAACATCAAATCAAACAATCTTAGTTGGACTTTAAATAAGTATATCATATATATTCACTCGGCTCACAAAATGAACCGGACCAAATAGGTTAGCTCTAAACGACACAAATTGTACTACCAAACACCCTTTCGGGGCATAAAATACGCAAACCAAATGCCCTTGATGGGCTGAAATTAAGCTGAACCAAACGCCCCCGATGGCTTAAAATATGCAGCACCGAATACCCCTTTTGTGCAGAAAAATAAGCAAACAAAACGCACCCTTTTGTGCAGAAAAATCAGCAACCAAATAGACCCTTTTGTGCAGAAAAATCAGCAGCAAAACGCACCCTTTTGTGCAGAAAAATCAGCAACAAAACACACCCTTTTGTGCAGAAAATTCAGCAACCATATGCACCCTTATGGGGCTGAAAATAAGCAGATCCAAACTCACTCTTTTGGGCTGAAAATAAGCAGATCCAACGTTTGGGGTCAAAATAAGCAGATCCAATGCACCCTTTTGGGCTGAAAATGTCCTTTAGGCGTGTGTGTACCAAGCGAAGGGGTGTACCTCCAGACAATGTTCGATCAATAGTTCTTTCTAAATCAAGGTTTATCATGATATCTAAGTTTTCCATCTAAGCTGTATATTGGATCATTGCACTTGCAAAAAAACCTGCAAATTAAGAATAGAAAACACAATTGTAACTCTTCTATACACCAAACACAAATTGTCCTTTAAGCGTGTGTGTACCCATTCCACCTATTCCAAACATCCTATACACCAAGTGGTAACTCTTCTTAAGAATAGAAAACTATATACACCCACATAGAACCCTAAAAGTTTTCATGTGTACCCGCTTAAGTCCAAGAAGTTCAAATATTTTAGATGCCATAACTCTGCTAAAGAAGAGTTAAAATCATAACTAGAAATGAAGCGCTCATTAACGGGTGAGTCCTCCGGAAATAGAGGGATATCCGAATGTGAATTATTTCCGTTAACACGAAGGCCTACAACATAAGTACTTCCCATGATATCATCACAGCGGACCCCTGTCCAGCTGCAACAATCGTTGCCAACCCATGATGAGAGAAGGCCATCACTATCATCGAGAGTGTTTTTGAACCTGAGAAGGGCTTGTTGCTCTTGCTTAGAGCAACCAGTTGACATATTAGTTGCACCCAAACACGTATATGAGTTTAAAACCAAAAAATGTATTACAATAATGAGATGAATTCCCGAAATCTTCTGATTCCCCATGAATCAGCCCCAACTTAGCCCCAAGTTTTTGTTAACTCAAAGAATGAAGTGGGAAAATGAACATCCAAATGAGTTCTTTCGATGAAAAAGTTAACTGGATATGATTATTGACAATTTCCTATACGGACTCCACACTATGGAAGACTTTTGATTCTTTAGAAGCCATTATGGCTAGGGGTCAATGGACAATTTTTATCCACAAACTTCTCTTGTATACCGAGTATAAAATCCCATTTATGTATTATAGCCAACCAACTTTTTTGAGTCCAAAGAGAATAAATTCCCATTTATGTGTTATAGCCGAATAGGGTGCGTTTCTTTTTATTTCTAGACTAAGTGCCTTATAAGTATTGTGGACCCTACGTCTGTTGTAGCCTCTAGATGGTGAATGGTTAATATCAGTGTTGCAAAAAAAAAGTCTACAAGGCTGATTAATCGCCGATTAGGTGCTACAAGGCCACCGACCTTGCCGATTTATATAACTGGGTCAAACAAATAGGTCAACCGTGGTCAATGACGGTCAATGGTGGTCAAACTTTCCGGAAACCTATAAATCTTGTCGGAAGTACCCAAAACTCACTGTAAACTTATTTTGATCAATTATGGTAACTGTTTAAGTCTATTACAAGTTGTTTTATAGAAATACCTTGCCGGAAAAACGTAAACTCACCGGAAATACACAAAAATTTCCGGAAATAACTAAAATTTGTCAGTAATGCCAATCCGATTAATCACCGATTAATCCCGCCTAGACCGATTACAAGCTACAATGTGGTCAACCGCCCGACTACCGATTCTCGATTTTTGCAACCTTGGTTAATATATGTTGTGTTATTGATATAGAGGAATTAAGGGGGAGTCGTGGGTCCAAATTAAAAAAAAAAGATTATTAAATATGTGAGTCTCATCATTTCCTTCCTATAAGGGAAAAAGAAAATCACCCTTACTCTTTTAAGTAGTAATATTATCTTATAATATATATTTACTTTAGTTAATTAATGTTGCCGTTTCTGAATTAAATTTAAAAGTTAGAAAACATGGCTCACTAAAAAAATTTATTTTCACGAACCCGTCGCCTCAATATACGGGTACCCTGCTAGTAATTTTAATATATGCCAAAATTTAATCTCTAGCATAGCCCGGTGATTAAAATATTTTAATTCATAGCAAAGCACGTCTCTAAAAAATAGATGTCAAACATACAGCAACGAAGTTGCAGCAAGTAAAAAAAAAATAACAACATCAATGAAAGGCTCTTACAGTTGAATTTAAAATATCCATTTTTGGCTCTATGAAGCATACAAGAAAAATCTTTGCACATGACTTTGTGGCAAAGGTAATATCTACTCAACTTGATTTTATTATTTATTCATGCACATTGGTTAACTTAATATCAAGTCTTATGCGTAGTACTATATATACTGGGATTGAATTGATCCAGTTGTTTATTGTTGATTTTATCACAACCAGTTTATTGATTAAAAAAAAAAAAAAAAAAAAAAGGCATAGGAGAACACAATTGAGAAAATCTTCAAAATATTTATTGAGATTATACCAACCTATAACTTGTGTTTACCTTTACATACTTTGCAAATCTGGTTTAAGAGCTTCACAAAGTCAATAGGTTCGGAGTACTCAATTTTTTCAGGTCTTGTGCAAGTTATAGACTTCGAGAGAATGGATGCATAGAAAGTTTAATCAANTTAGTTAATTAACGTTGTCGTTTTTGAGTTAAATTTAAAAGTTAGAAAACATGGTTCACTGAAAATTTGTATTTCCCTGAACCAGTTGCCTCAATATGCGGGTGCAGAGCACGGTGATTAAAAGATTTTATGATATGAGTTAAACTAGAAATCTTGTTAGAAATGTAATTTAACAAGAAACTGAATTAGGAATCCAAGAAATAGAATTGAACTCGAAATAACAGAATCAATGATTTGTGATTTGGATTATGAATTGTGAATTACAATCAAGAAGAAGAGTTTACAAGTTTTCTGAATGAATTCAAAAGTGAAAATGAATGACAGATATAAAGGAAAACTAGTAACAGATTTTGGGCGCCAAAATCTGTTATTCAAATGTTAGTTAAAACTGGACACGTGGCATATTTGAACACGTGTCATTTTAATTCATAGCAAAACACGTCTCTAAAAAATAGATGTCAAACATACCGCAACCGAGGTTGCGGCAAGTAAAAAAAGTTAACGACATCAATGACAATGAAAGGGTCTTACAGTGGAATTTAAAATATCATTTTTGGCTGTGTGAAGCATACAAAGAAAAATCTTTGCACATGACTTTGTGGCAAAGGTATTTCTACTCAACTTGATTTTATTATTTATTCATGCACATTGGT
The DNA here is from genome assembly GCA_014162995.1 of Artemisia annua. Classification (NCBI taxonomy): domain Eukaryota; kingdom Viridiplantae; phylum Streptophyta; class Magnoliopsida; order Asterales; family Asteraceae; genus Artemisia; species Artemisia annua. Next base: position 101,605 of record LBNU01018720.1, read on the forward strand.
TAACTTAATATGCGTAGTACTATATATACTGGAATTGAATTGATTGCTTATTGTTGATTTTATCACAACCAGTTTATTGATTAAAAAAAAATGGCACAGGAGAACACAATTGAGAAAATCTTCAAAATATTTATTGAGATTATACCAACCTATAACTTGTGTTTACCTTTACATACTTTGCAAATCTGGTTTAAGAGCTTCACAAAGTCAATAGGTTCGGAGTACTCAATTTTTTCAGGTCTTGTGCAAGTTATAGACTTCGAGAGAATGGATGCATAGAAAGTTTAATCAATGTTTTCATGACAGCAATAAAAGAGCTTACTATTAACAGAAATAAAAACGCTGCCAGCGAGAAGCTAGAGCAGAGTTAGACACCAAAAACAGGGGAAATGACACGAAAACAGGGCAATATTGGAAACATATCCTACATACTAAACAGGGTTTTCAGTCCAATTAACCCAATTATTAAACATTACTAGTACAGAAAACACACACATAATACAAGTACAAAGCAAAAATCAATGCTAACTATATTTATTCCATGACAACTTGCATTCCTAAAAGATCTATGTGGCTTCTTTTCCTATTTCATCTTGTAAACTTTCACCGCGACTGCAACGTAGATCTTGTCCATGTTTACCTCCGCAAACATGAAAAGGTTATGTCTCCATTGCTTCTTGAACAACAACACTCCAATAACACCCCAAAAACCCACTGCTAAACCACACACTATGGCCAAATAAAACCATAGCTCAAGCTCGTCATCTGTGTCATTTTTGTTCTTGTTGATTGTGTTTGTTGGATCTTCATGATTGGAACAATTCTTTTCCAGTGGAGTACCACACAGATCTCTGTTACCAGCATATATTGATGGATCAGTGAGCGTTTGCAATTGGTTTCCAGTTGGAATTCGTCCCGACAAGTTGTTGTGTGACAGATTTAAATGGCTCAAAAAGTTCAAAGCTGTGATGCTTGGAGGGATCATGCCAGTCAACTGGTTATCTGAAAAATCGAGAGAATTTAATGCCTTCATGTTTCCAAGACTATCCGGAATACCGCCACTGAGATGATTATGAGACAAATTCAAACCCACTAATAAAGTCAATGCAGTTAGCTCTTGAGGTATTTCTCCCGTAAGTTTATTGCTTGAAAGGTCCATGTTAAAAACTAAACCCAAAGTTTTTGAATATTCAAGATCAACACCTTTCAAAACCTGAATCACATTCTCATTAAAGCTCGAACTCCCATTACGAATATCTCGTTGGCTAGCCTCAACCATCCCATACAACTCTCCAAAGCAATTAGGGACTTCTCCTGTTAAGTTGTTGTGTGCAATATCCAAAATTTGAAGATAAGAGTTTCTGCATAAAGATTCAGGAATTCGTCCAACGAAGTTATTTTTATGCAACCTGAGAACCATCAAACTTGTTAGTTCTTTCCCAATCCAATTAGGAATTTTTCCAGATAAATTATTATCTCCAAGATCTAAAACTCTTAGGGCTCCTAACTTCCCCAAATCTCGAGGAAGCTCACCGATTAAGTTATTATCATTCAAGTTTAACCATGACAAAATTGGAGACATATACCCTAAAGAATTCGGAATGATACCCGATAGCCTATTTGAGCTAAATATCATCATACGCAAGTTTTGCAACTTCACTAAGCAGTTGGGTATATTCCCAGTTAACCTATTTCTCGAAAGATCGAGATACTCCAAACCGGTCCTTCTGCACAATAACTTTGGAATAAACCCGTTGAAAAGGTTATTCTGTAGATATAATGAGCCATAATTTTCATCTTTAAACCCATTGAGAGGGTCACCAAAAGGAAGATTTACCAATGGTCCGCTGAGTTATTATGGGAGAGATCTAAGACACGAATGATGGGCATCTGCCTCAACCATGCAGGTAGCGATCCAGTAATACTAGTGTTGGACAATATTAACTCGTCAAGTTCCTTTTGATTTTGTAACCACGTCGGAAATTCATCTGAAATCTTGCAAGACCCAAGCCTAATGGTTCTCAATTGGAATGGAGGTATCCATTCACGCGAAACATTGAATCTTAACTTTCTGTTTGAACTTAGATCCAAGTACTTCAACACTGAAAGATTAGAAAAATGGGCTTCATTCACTACTCCCCCTAAAGAGTTATTGGAGACATCTAGTAAATCGAGTTTGGTGAGTAGCCCAACTGAATCTGGAATAGTCCTATTCAATAAATTTGAAGACACAGAAAATGTTTGTAATGAACCAAGTCTTTCAAGAAATATTGGAATTGGTCCTGCTAACTGATTGTATCCTAGATTCAAATCTGTTAAAGCTGCTAACCTTTTAAACGATGTCGGAATAGAACCATTTAAGTGATTATATGAAAGGTCAAGTTTGGTTAGTTGCCCATAGAATGTTGGGATGGGTCCGGCTAACTGGTTGAACGACAGATCCATGATTTATAAAAATCTTAATCTCCCCAAAGCTTCTGAAATTTGACCTTCCAATTTGTTTGATCCAAGATATAATACTCTTAAACTTGTCATTCTTCCAAGTGACTCTGGAATCAAACCATGTAATCCAGTCCCAGATAAATCCAACAGCTCCATATCATAATGGGTACACTTGGCTATGTTTGTTGATGGGCCAATCATTTTGTCTCCAAAATAATTTCCAGGCATGCTCAATTGCTTCAGATGACATTGTCTCCAAATTCCAATATGCTCGATCTTCCCTATGCTATTATCGGAAAGGTCGAGCCTCCTAAGGCTGGGCATGACATGAATTGAAGAGTTGATAAGGTTTCCGGAAAGGTCAAGGGCTAATAAGGAACTCATGTTTGTTATAAGAGATGGAAAGCTGCCTTGAAATGTGTTCCAGCTAAGATCCAGGTGTCTGATGTTGGGAAGCATTCTGCTCGTATTAAGATGAGAAGGGATAAGATCAGAATTTAAAAATCCACAGCAAGACAAGCTTAATTCTAGCAAAGAAGGAATCATATAAAGCACAACATCACGATTTTGTGCTCGATTTAAATCAACTCCATTCAAATTTAGATGCTCGAGCGATGAAAGGCCAGAAATCCATGATATATCATCGGCCCTCAACTCTTGTGAATATGATAATGAGTTGAGATCAAGAACCTCCAAGTTGGAAAGGTTTCCAATATCATGGGGGACATTGCCACTCAAACCTGCATTAGAGAGATTAAGATAACTCAACTGTGTCAAGGATCCAGTGAACTTAGGGATGTGGCTTCCTTGAAAATCATTCCCACTCAAGTCCAGATGCTTCAAATGCCTCAACTCTGCCAAAGAAGAGTTTATTCCTTCTAAAACTAAATGGTAGTCTGCACCATCTAAGTCGTGTTCTTCAACAACCGAGGCAAATGATCTTCCATTAGGAGTATTACATGAATAAGGAGTACTTAAATTACCTCTGAGATGAAGACTGACAATGTTACCAGTCACACGATCACAACGAACACCTTCCCACGAGCAACAGTCAACGCCAACCCATGATGAGAGCATTTTAAAGTCATCTTTGACGCTGTATTTGAACTTGATGAGAGCTAACCTTTCGTGTTCAGGGCAACCCACTGTGATATTTGAAGCACCTAAACAGGTAGATGTGGCTGCAAATGTAAACAAGCTTAAAAAGATACGTCGAAGCCGTAAACCCCACTGGTTCCTCATACTTCAAACCCAACCTGGTAAATAGAATTGAAAGTAAAAAAAAAGGTGAACTTTTATGACAAAACAAACTAATTCCTTAACAAAACCATCACATAAATGATGTTTGGCTAAAAGTCTTCACATGCAGGACTTTAAAGTCACCAAAGTAAACGCCTTTGCCACATTATTACATGATTTCTATATTGGACTATTAAAACGATTGAGCCGGCTAAACCATTTAGCATTTTGGCATATAATTTAACTAATATAACAAAATATAAGAAAAGAAAATTCTGAAGTTTAAAATAAGTCTAAGAAAAATCACCCTGTAAGTTACTAGATGTAAAAACCACTTAACTTACAATATGGTATCAGTTAATCGAACTCAAAATGACAGCGCATATATTCCTAAATAAAACTTATTTGGTGATCTGAGCAAGCACCTTTATGGGCCAGTGAAGACTTTGAATGTCATTTTGGGTAGGGCTAATGAACTAGTTGTATCCACAATTTGCGCACTTATATTGTGGGCCACGTTTGTTATAATCCACTCAAGTTGATACTCATTTGCAACTAGCTAGTTAATGAAGAACTTGCCTTCAGAAGCAGGATATATAAGTTTTTCCTGATTGGTAATCCCGGGGACCACAGTAAAAAATTTATTAATCACTTTCATTTGAGTTAATGGAGAACCGGGAATTTTCTTCCGGTCATTCCCGCTCCCTGCAAAGTACGCAAGTTTATGATTGTAATCGCTTATCTTGGTGGTGATCAAAGTCGAAATTTATAAAAAGTGACCAAATTAACCATCTAAAAATACTCAATTACCTGTTGATGCAGCTCTGTTTTGTACACAACACAAACTTCAAAATATTTATGTCAAAATAAAGAAGTGGTTCAAGGTTGCTAGTATGTTAGAATTAATGCATTTATACATGCTAGTACTATATATCAAAAGTCTTCTGAAACAGGGCGTGCTAATGCACGGGGTCTGATAAACGAGGGTAAAACTCTAATGAATCAAACCCTGCCAAGAGTAAAGACTTTAAAATACATAGTTTATTAATGACTCCATAACAACGTTTCCAAACACTATATTTACATAGGAATTGATCTTGGGTAAAAAGAAACATAACTAAAATAATATAAAAAACTAATTTAAAACATTTCTAAAACATATAATTATTCTTAAAAAAGAATCAAGTAAAAGAAAGGGAAAAACTCCGATTCAAAGTGTGAACTATATTTCAACCGGTTCACTTAACCTTCTGCCTTGAACATTAATTACTTAGGTGAACAAATTCAACGAATTTCCAACCAACTCACTAAAAGTTACGTCTTCACCTTTAAATCTTTGTTTTCTTATCCTCATCATTTCCTTTCATTTGGAAAAAATTAGCCCTCGAGTTCTCACCATCAAGGGCATCATTTACCCCAAGTATCTTCTCACGAAGAAACTTATCTTTAGTGACTTTGCATTTCACAAGAACTTGAAAACTCTTTTCCTTCATCTCTTCATGTTTCTTTACATGTCTCTTACATTCACCATCATCCACACAAAATGCTAAATATGTCTTTATCGCCCCCTCATCATTCTCCCTCTCTCTCGAAAAGAATTCGTCCTCGAGTTCTCGGTAGAGACAGCTTGTGTTAACGAGGTTTCAAAACTTCAAATGTCTTCAAATCTTTAACTGGAAACTTTATTTTCTCACTTACCTCCATTAAGAAAATAATTGGGTCTTTGATTTGAACATTCATGTAATCATGTTTATACGATGATTGCAAACCTTTATACTCAATTAATTTAGAACCCACAACTTCTTCACAAGTCTTCATAACACCAACTTTCTTTGTTGTTTTCAACACTAACGTTCAAACTTTGTTATCATGTTGCTCGCAAATTTGAAGGTCTTGGATTTTCTCAACATGATCTTTAACAACCTCGGTCTTTATTTTCTTCAAGCTTAACATTGGCCTTTTGTACTTGTGATTTTCTTTCGGGGGGGAACCATAACAATTTTATCTGATTTCACATGATAAAATGTAGAGATTTCATTGAAGATCATAACTGCCCTTAACCTCACATCGCATAAGGTTTCACAAACAAAATATGGCACACATCAAGATCGTCCACAATACAAAGTACTTCTACTTTATAAAATTTCTTGATTGCCATCGGAACCCTACAAACTTGGTAACATTTAATTGGATAAATATCCATTAGTAATTTTAGGAAATCTACCAATTATCTTGAAACCAAGTTACTTTAATTACAATCATCAATCATTAAAGCACATACCAAATTATTTACTATAATTTTCGGGCAGAATAACTTGGTTGTAGATAGTTGATTCTCCTTCTTTTTCTCCTCACTCTTCAATTCATCCATTGTTGAACGTGGAAATAGTTGCATATACAGTTTCAAAAGATCGGCCTATGGTTGGATGGGTTCGTGAACCTTCGTGTTTGTCACCCTTGCGAATTTCGTGGTTGTTACCAACATCTACGAACACGGCACAGTGTTTTTATAGATAGTGGAATTTCTGTCGAATTTGGATAATTCTGATAAAATCACGATCCATGTGTTCTACAGACCATATCCCACCAACAGTCCAGGTTTTTGAATCTTCTACACTGTTCACCACCATGATACTAACAAACTCTTATACCAATGCAAGACGCGTAAGCGAATTTAAAAAACCATAAATCAAGGGTTATTAATGACTCTGAAGTAAAAAAAAACACGATTTCTAAGCCCTACATATATACGGGAGAAGTAATCTTGAGTAAAAAGAAGCCTAACTAAAATAATATAGAAACTAATTTAAAACATTCCTAATTTCCTACAATATTATCCCTAAAAACGAATTAAATAAAAGAAAGTGAAAAAAACTCTCATTCGATGAGGTGAACCGATTGAAATGAGTTTCAACCCATTCACTTAACCTTCTGCCTTGGAAATAATTTAGGTGAATCAGTTGAGCTCGGTTTTGTGAGCGTGTAATCTTTACATGTCACTTCTCGGACAAAATAAACTCCAAGGACCAATAACGTTCGTAGTAAAGTTAATAACCGTTTTGGCGGTTAATTTAGTTAGTTAGTTATTAGTTAGTTTGTGTTGGTTAGAAACAAAAGGGTGTGTTTTGCTTGTGACTGTTCGAACAAATCCCAACCAACACAAACCTTAGTGAAACATTGCGATGGTTCAATTGTATCCATTCGCCTAGTATATATACTCGACATTCTGTATTTGTAATCTAGTTGAAAGATTTATAAAAGAAGTTATCTAGTTTGTTTACACTTTTGCAATTTCATATTTCGATCTATCAAACCTTTGGGACCAACAGGTTTTCAACTTGTTCAGTAAAAATTATATCTTCACCCTTGAGTCTTTGTATTCTTGTCCTCATCATCTTCATACATGAATTTTAAACCTTCAAATATTTCAACACCTCAAGTACAATTCATATCATTGTGATCAAATTCTAGTTGATAGTTGGTACATGCATACTTCTACTGAAGAGTATATCCATTTTCTTATAGGGATTGAAAAAAATCTGCTAATGTGCAATGTTGTTTCAAGAAAACTACAGTATATATGTTGTACGTATATTTTAGTTTTGATTACAGATTAATGTGCTAGGTACACATATTAAACAGATTGTTACAGATAATCTTTCTTATGCAGCCGGCTTTGCTTACCGTGACTACAAGCAGTAAAATATTTGCTTACTCAGATGTGTTAAAACGACAATTATGTTGTCGCTTTCTTGGCACAAGAGATCGAGTCATCCTTCATTTTCCGTAATAGTCCTTATTTATTTGTTACGAGTAGCTTTCAACTAATTAAATATGATTGTTGTCTTGTTCTTAGCCAAATAACACAAGTTGTAGTTTCCATGAAAATGTCCCTAAGTTTGGAACTNTGGAAAACCACCCTAACGTTCGGATAATTAAATGCCACTAACGGTCATATTGCCTCACGCCGAATCGGTAAAGAACCCCGATTGGCTTGCCGAAACCATGATGCCGACTCGGTGGTTTTGTGATGCCGAATGATACCGTGTGATGCCGAAGGAAAATGACCAACGATGCCACCACCCTAATAGCCTATAAAAAAGTATTAATCTCTCCGTCTCAAAATAAGAATTCATATTTACTTTTTAAGATGTCTCAATTAATTGTGCACTACTATATATAGAGAGAGGGAAGTTTGATTGAGTCTATCATATTATTCTTGTTTGATATTATTATTACAGAATTTAAAAAATATTTAAATTAATTAGTTAGTAAAACTGGCATTCTTATAATAATAATAATAATAATAATAATAATAATAATAATAATAATAATAATAATAATAATAAATTTTTTAAATTGTATATCTTTCGTCGAAAAAAATATATTTTTATTTCTTATCGTCTGTCTATAAATCTAAAAGTTCACAACATTTAACAAAAATATGACAAGCATTCACAAAAATTGCTCGACGTTTTTAACTTTCTTGAAACTGTTTAAAGTTACTAGCATATAAAAGTTAGAGTTAATTACGCTATTCGTCTTTGTACTTAATACTTTGTAACAGACCGGTGCTTTGATCATTAATCCGTTAGTTTAGCTTGTTGATTCTATCCAGAAAGGGTATTCTGGTCGGGGTACGTTTGGCATTTTCACTATCATCTTCATCCTCCCATATGTGTTCTTAAAATTTGTTTTTTCTTTTAACACCATTGTTCATCTTCACTAAATTACAAATCAAAACAAAACTAAAAACTTAATATTTAAACATCAACAACAACGATTATCAACAAAGATAATAAAATAAAACAAAAGAACTCAAATTCATTATAAACCCTTTATTATCTTCAAAGTAGACATCAACAATAACAACAGCTGAAAAGCACATACAAAGGCATATAATAAAATTCATCCAGAATTCTAATAACACATAATCGACATCTGAGATTTGGGGATACAACAACAATCCAAAAAGTACAACCTAAGATAACAAATGCAAATCCAGAGGTACGAATCATTTATACCAGCTTCACAAGCAATATATACTTTCTATTATAGTTACGATCTGAATTAATTTATTTTCTCTCAAGACTCACATAAGAGTATGTTATAAATGGGCAAATGGCCAACAATATTTAAATTTTATGTAATTTTAGTTTATAATAAAGTATTGTCTAAAGAGAGTTTTTGATCATTCAATACTCGTTAAAGAAATTGTAATTAGTCAAAGCTAGCACATTCCTAATTTCTAGTGTGATAAAGATAATAAAACGGTTCAACATATACTATTCCTGATTAACGTGGGGCTAATTAAATTTTTGAAAAATACGAGGGTGTGAAATTTAAGAAAAACATGTGTAATGCAAAAGAGAAAAGGTAGAGTCAATTATATATCATCGCAAATTATCCACCTTTTTGCATTTGGCCACGTCTTACATGCATGTGGTATCTAGTCTTTACAATTTATAGTACTTTCGTTTCACTTTTGTTATTTAACTCCTACATGTGTACAGCTAGATTTATACGATCTGAATCGATTAGTACTTTTTTATATACTTCGTTAATTAAGCCTTTTTTTTTTTTTTTTTTTTTTTTCCTATCATAAATAAACATGTCTGATAGCATATATTAATCCAATCAATATGTTAAGACATTATAATACCTTTTGCAAACTTAAATAGCCATGCTCTTTTCTTTAGAATTTAATATACATACAATTACTTCGATAATGTTACATTTGAAAAAAAGTGGTTGAATTGAAGCAAAGAGATTTTCTCTCTCTCTCTTTCGTGTGCGCGCGCAACAAGGCCTAAGAGGTAGAGCTTCGATAAAGCCATTAATCACCCATAATGTCAAAAACGCTAGCAGGAAACTAGCAACAAACAATTACAAAGAATTATAAGTCATGATAGGATCTTGAAGGAAACCTGTCCAGTTAATCCTAAGCTTGCTATTTCTATTAGATGTCCAAAAAAACGACGTAGAAACAATCGAATCAAAAAGTAACGCCTTCTTCGGTTTCTCCTCTTGGAAAACATTCGGATTTCTAAACTTCCAGATACTCCAAAATGTCGTTCCAACAACCACACGCAACACTTTCTTAGCCAAAATGTGAATCCGAGAATCATCCACCTACGACAATAGCTCTCTAATCGACAACAAGGAGGGGAAATCTAAACTCCACCATCGACCAACGAGAGCCCACACATCCCGAGCGATATCACAATGCATCATCAAATGATTAATCGTCAGATCCCCTGAAGGAAATATAATTTATTTTCATCTAATTCTTTGAGCTCAATCTAGTATTTAAAACTTTTAAGCTTACACATTTGTTATTATTAAAAGCTTTTTTTCAAAAAAAACATAAGAATTTGATTTAATACATGTGGTAATTATTCATTATAACTATCAACTATTTGTAACTATACACATTAATTTGAAAATTAAAACTTAATTTAAAACAATATAAATGTAAATTTATAACTACACAAGTATATAGTAATGGTCATTGAGTTTTTAACTACTCATATGTATACTAATTATTCAATCTTTAAAATTCAATTTTGTAAATACATAATTATATCATTATCACTACAATAATCTTAAAATAAAGGATTAGAAAGTTTGCAACTTATTATCTTTTGGACGATTTTATTTAACCATGTCTATAACATAAATATTAAATATGCTATATTAATAAGTTTCATGTAAATTATAAAATACAATTACTAGGCACTTTTAATTTTATTTATTTATTTTAAAAGTAAGGCCAAATATATTAAAAGAGGAACACCCTCAAATCAAGGGGAACCACCATAGAACTACAAAACTTCCAAGCTGGATGAAAAGGAAAATAACACCCACAACATAAATGAGAATACAAAAGATCCAAGGCAAAACTCAGAAAAAGACCGAGCTATATATAAACCTCTTTAGGAGCCAAAACCCACATATTCCAATCAAGATGAAGATTCCTGCAACGATTCAACAACCAAAGAAGAGGGACTAGTTGAAAATGAGGGAAGTCTTCAATTAAAACTCTATTCTTGGTTTCATTTGAGGCATGAGTTACCCGATTTCTCCATTTCCAGATAAACCACATCAACACATAAAGAACTGCTTGGATAGCCTTTGTGAGCAACCTAGAGCCACCCCGGGACAAAGGAACCAAAAATGATATCTTTGATAGAAAGATGCTGAGGAGCCATTACCTTGCANAGGATAGAGCTTCGGTAAAGCCATCAACCTAACCACAAAGGACTAAAGACTGTATTAATCACCCATAATGTCAAAAACACTAGCAGGAAACTAGCAACAAACAATTACAAAGAATTATAAGTCATGATAGGATCTTGAAGGAAACCTGTCCAGTTAATCCTAAGCTTGCTATTTCTATTAGATGACCAAAAAAACGACGTAGAAACAATCGAATAAAAAAGTAACGCCTTCTTCGGTTTCTCCTCTTGGAAAACATTCGGATTTCTAAACTTTCAAATACTCCAAAATGTCGTTCCAACAACCACACGCAACACTTTCTTAGCCAAAATGTGAATCCGAGAATCATCCACCTACGACAATAGCTCTCTAATCGACAACAAGGAGGGGAAATCTAAACTTCACCATCGACCAACGAGAGCCCACACATCCCGAGCGATATCATAATGCATCATCAAATGATTAATCGTCAGATCCCCTGAAGAAAATATAATTTATTTTCATCTAATTCTTTGAGCTCAATCTAGTATTTAAAACTTTTAAGCTTACACATTTGTTATTATTAAAAGCTTTTTTTCAAAAAAAAACATAAGAATTTGATTTACTACATGTGGTAATTATTCATTATAACTATCAACTATTTGTAACTATACACATTAATTTGAAAATTAAAACTTAATTTAAAACAATATAATGTAAATTTATAACTACACAAGTATATAGTAATGGTCATTGAGTTTTTAACTACTCATATGTATACTAATTATTCAATCTTTAAAATTCAATTTTGTAAATACATAATTATATCATTATCTATATATATTAAAAGTGTTGAGATGGGCTATCTTTAATAAAATATTATTATTTTTTTGGGCTCCTTATTAGCACACTATCATTGCAATATTAAAGGCATGGGCTGCTTATCCTCTTTTGCATACCAAATTTTTGAATGAATGAAAACAAAAAAATGAAAAGAAATGAAGTAGTGATTTAAAAGTTAAATTATTTAAATAAAAAAATTGTAAGAAACATTTCTTTAATATAAATTTTAATTACAAATCACACCCTGAACTTCTTAATATTTACGACTTTTTAATATAACAAACTTTATTTGCCAAATATCTAACAGATACGTACCGGTTTCTTGTATAAAAAAAATACTGGCAAAAAGGCTTCTCGATAACGAACAAAACAAGCCCAATATTGATATACTTTTGACGTACCTACGGTTTTATAAAAAAATGTTGAAGTTTAATATATACATAGTTTCTAAATAAAAGAATTTTTAAAATGCACCCTTAACCTATCAAATAACATTAAAATTATCCTACATTTCTTTTAAAACTATAACGGTCAAAGTTAGCTCCGTCACAACACACTATTGGCCGACACAACATTTATTCCAGAAAGAACGTCATACTACAACTACAAACATAGCTTCACACAATATTTGTTCGAAACAATTACAATACGTGTCGGCCAAAAACATACCACGATCTTACTACGAAAGTCTCACCCAAACATTATTCATAAAAAAAGTTGCAAAAAAAAAGCCCCGCCGCAACGCGGCGGGCATTATATTCCTTGTTATCACTACAATAATCTTAAAATAAAGGATTAAAAAATTTGCAACTTATTATCTTTTGGACGATTTTATTTAACCATGTCTATAACATAAATATTAAATATGCTATATTAATAAGTTTCATGTAAATTATAAAAAACAATTACTAGACACTTTTAATTTTATTTATTTATTTTAAAAGTAAGGCCAAATATATTAAAAGAGGAACACCCTCAAATCAAGGGGAACCACCATAGAACTACAAAACTTCCAAGCTGGATGAAAAGAAAAATAACACCCACAACATAAATGAGAATACAAAAGATTCAAGACAAAACTCAGAAAAAGACCGAGACCTCACCTATATATTGGAAAACCTCTTTAGGAGCCAAAACCCACATATTCCAATCAAGATGAAGATTCCTGCAATGATTCAACAACCAAAGAAGAGGGACTAGTTGAACATGAGGGAAAAGTCTTCAATTAAAACTCTATTCTTGGTTTCATTTGAGGCATGAGTTACCCGATTTCTCCATTTCCAGATAAACCACATCAACACATAAAGAACTGCTTAGATAGCCTTTGTGAGCAACCTAGAGTCACCCCGGGACAAAGGAACCAAAAATGATATCTTTGATAGAAAGATGCTGAGGAGCCATTACCTTCCACCAATCCCAACACCTTAACCATAGGCGCTTAACTATAACACAATCGCAAAAATGTGATCGATAGTCTCATCAACATTGTTGCAAAGCGGACATCTTGAGGTAGCGATATTGATCCCCTTTGATGCAAGGGAGCAATATGTAGGAAGCTTATTGTTCGCCGCCTTCCAAATACAAACATTTACTTTGACAGGGACCAAATTGTTCCAGATATTATTGCGATCTAAGGTAAACTTATCAAGAAGTTTATAATCAACAAGCTTACTAAGATGATTAACGGAGAATTGACCGTTAGGCACAAGGGACCACTGCCATCTATCATTGCAGCTATCTACAAGAGAGATTGTACTAAGACGGTTTTAATATATATTGTTTATCGAGTTACATCTCATATTTTTTTTATTAAAGAATTCCATAAATGTATTTTCATGACGAGCTGCACAATCTAATCAAGTATATTAATTCACTTTTATGTTATAAGTAGACGACACATGAATCTCTCTTTTATAGTTGTAATCAACATTTAACACGGCCTACAACCACCACCGACTTTTTCATCTTTACTATTACTACTATATATCGACGTCAATTATTCTTGCTTGTATGTGTTTTTTATTCTACCGTCTCCGCAGCATAGCACGGGTACAATGCTATTTACTATTATTACCATATTTATCAATTCTCGCACTCAAACGGGTATTTGCCAAACTTTGATAATCGGTACGTACTGTTACAACTAAGTTACAACAACATTTCTAGTAAATAATGCTCAGTTTTAAACTAACAACTAATATAAACAATTGATACGATATAATACACTAGATGCCACCAATTATTGTTATAAGATAAGCTTGCATATTTATATTTTAACTATTTAGCGTTGAAATAAAGGTCTAGTTATAAGTCAAATTAGGCTAGCTAGGTAATAACTAACTAATCCTTGTATGTTTCATTTTATAGCTTTTTCAAATTTTCTCCCTTAATATATTCTCCAAAATCACTAAAAAGTCAGTCTCACTTCATGCAGCCGAAGTTTCGGACTTTTGTACTTTTGACCATCATAATTTTGTCTTATGTGATAGACCACGACATTGATATGTACTCGTTCAATCGAAAATAAATGTGTATTGTAGTTTTTATCTACGTATACTTATTTTGAAACGAAGTAAATAAAAATGTTGATATTTCATGTTAAGCGAAGAGAATATTGAATATATATGTAAGTATCTAATTGTCAAATTGATTAAATGGATATCATTTTCAAAAGGTTCTTGGTAAATTACTTGACCACTTTCATCATTTTCTTTGGTTTAAGGTAGTTAAATAAAATACCGGTAATTTGTAAGTTGTAACAAGCTTTAAAAGCGGAGATAAGCAATTTGTAATGGACATGTATACATCAATACATGTCAATCATTCTAACTGTTGTTAATCTGTTTACACTAGAAAATCAACCATACTTGGTTAGATAATGCAATGATTATATAACGATAGGATCGAGCACCGCCTCTCGAAGCCTCCTTGGACGTCCATCACTCGGTCAACATGAAGAGATAACTTGCAATGTGTCCTCAGAAAGTTTTCAGTTGCCTGATTCAAAAGTTATGTAAGTACGATGAGTCGATGACATATATACAAATTAAAGTGCATATTTAATGGAGTACAATTTATCTTGTTGCTAGCCTAAAAATAATTTATTTCAGATATACAAAGTTTTATTAAAATCAGTTGCAAGAAGCTACGAGTAGTATAACGATTAGATTATTGATCCAATCTGTCCACGAGGAAAGTAATTTCCTACTTCTGTTACCGGATATGTACATATCAAGTAGTTCTTACTCGAGACGTATCAACAATAACATCTTTTAAGAAAGAACAGAAACAGGGGACTCAAAACATATGAACCCCCTTATAAATTAAGTGATAGATTACGTAATTAAATGCTTTAATTATCACACTAACGAGTACACTAGCTATATTTTATTCCGTTATCGAAAATTTCTGTTAAGTATGCCTCTATTTAAATTCTATATCATACAATATTTCATGCGAAATTTCCAAACTATACCGGCCATATAATAATTTTATAATAGTGTATATACACACTTTGATTGATAGTTTCAACTTTCAAACGTTTTGAATATTTTATCCGCATTAAATTAAATAAGAAACATGCCACGGGTTTTCTTAGTCATATCTGCCTTCATTTGACCAAATATACCCCTTACGTTTCCTCTCTCTTTCCTTTTAAACAAATCCATATGCACATATTCCTCGTATAAATACGCGAACATGCACAAGTGTTTGAGATCATTGTTCTTTTTCAGTTACAAGATATACATATAGTAATAACAAAGAATTATCGCAACTTGTTTCACATATCTTGTAAAAGAATGGAGCAACCAAAGGCATCAACAAAGCCAAAGAGCAAAATCTTGAAGTTTTTACCAAGAGCAACATCTTCTGTATCATTTCAAAACCCTCAAATTTATAGCCCGGTTAAGGATAAACGATCATCCGAAAAAGCCCACAAATCGAACCTCGGAAAAGGGTTCTCCGGTCCATTGGTTACCATGGTTCCTCCGGATAATCGTAGGAAAGTTAAGAACACCGACTCGAGTTTCACACTTATATACGAACCTACTTCACCAAGAGTATCTTGCATGGGTCAAGTCAAGTGCAAACATGCCCAAAAATTGCTAGCAAAAAAAGCTAGTAAAGTTTCACGTACAACTTCTTTTAATCCCGTTACAACGTACAACAAACAACACTTTGAAAAAGATATTGATCAAGAAAAAGTCACGAAAGTCGGTCTAGAGGATGTTAAGAGCAAGAAAAAATCAGGGTTCCGTAGCATATTTGGAGGTGGAAGTCGATCAAAAAAGTGTGATGCAACTAATGATAAGTCAAAAACTACTTTGGATATTCCTAGGGCTCCAGGTTTAGGCACAATGAAGAGATTCTCTAGCGGCCGAGACGCGTTTACAAATTTCGAGTGGACAACACAAGTTGCACCGTTGGATTCAGCTCGCGGAAATTATTTTACCGAGGGTGAAAGTGACTGTGAAAGGGATGACGAGATTAAGATACCCTCATCTGCACCAGTGATTGCTAGAAACAAAGGTGTTTGTGATGATTTTGTTAGGGTTGGTGGTGTGAATTTGCAGCCAAAAAAAGAAATTAATTTGTGGAAAAGAAGAACCATGGCTCAGCCTAAGCCTCTTCAATTGCATGTTGAATAGTTCTTGTTTTAGGGTAATTTTGGGAAACTTTTCTTGAAGTTTCCTTGCGTTTTTTATGACTAAAATATGTAAATATTAGTATATATATCTAGTCATTTTCAGTTGAATGAAATGAAGAGAACATATAGTCATATATATGTCCAAAAGTTGAAGTTTTATATCTTTCATCAGAAATTCGAATTATGTTGTATTGTCAAAACAAGTGTCTTAGTTTTGCTAATAAAACAAACATTTTAATTTATTACTAGTAATATTTTAATGTATAATATAAACAAATTAATGGAATTACAACCAACCAACAGTAAAAGAACTTGTAGCTATCACTTTAAAATGTGTAAAGTCTCAAGTTCAATTCCTACTAGGTGCAAATAACCTTGAAGTTGCCTCATCAACTTTTTTTTTTTTTTTATTTTTTTTTTCTTAAGATGCCGGTTTGAGTTCGTGTGACGGTGGGTTGAAACCCGACGGATTAATCGGCGGTCGGAAACCATTGATACCAAAAACCAATCACTGAATTTGTTACTGTTAAGGGTTTAGATTTTGTATTTTCTGTAAAAGTTATATTAGAGGTTAAATAGAGAGATTTAGCAGCAAATGATGCACCAACTTAGATGGTATACAACCCACCTTTGAGCAAAGCGTCGTCGATAAAAATTTGATGTATTATATAGTGATAATTATTATAACACCGCAAAATTTAAAGTTTGGCGATAGATGATTAAATAAGGATCAGAAATGCAAATAGTTAACGGAAAAGGACTTTCCATGTAACGGATTTAACAGAAAAGACTAATGGTGCAAAAGTAGAATTAAGATTAAATTACAGATTTACCCTTTAAGCCAAAAGTCCATATTTCACCCTTATAACCACATGTGTCCATGGACGTGTTCTATGTGTGAGAATGGAGGGAAAAATGAAGTTACCTCAGTTGGAAAAAATCACAAGAAAGTTATGTCACAAGAGGATTATCAAGATGTTTTGAGGTAAAGTGAAAAGAAGGCAAGTGTTTCTAATTAGTTTTCCCCCAATGTAATTGTATGTTTATTTTATGGTTTTAGTATTTGGTTGGGGGAGGGGGTGATAAGAATGATAATTTAGATGATTTAGACCATGTTATCGTGTTTATATGATTGAAAGATGATTATGTTATGACTGAATGTTGATAAGAAGCATTCTTTTTAGAAATCATGTATGGGATTTTGTAGGAAATATGATATAGTTATGTTAATGACTAGTTCAAGATAGCGATGGGATGTTTGTCAAAAGACTTTAAAATAGATCAAATTAGTAGAATAAAGATGAAGTTTATGTGTTAAATATGTAGTAGCCGATTTTAATGATGATAGAATGGTATTCAGGTGTTAAAGTGGCCATGGGGAGAAGTGAAAGCTAGGAAGCCATGCTTTATTCTCTTAATTAGTATCGTGTCTTATGTACTCAGTTTGTATTGTGCTATATGCACTCATTTAGTATCATGCTTTACGCACTTAGTTTCAGTATTAGTTTCATTATAGAATCAATTAAAGTATCAATATCAGAGTTAGCTTCAGTAACAGTTACAATATCAATATCAGTATCAGATTCAGTTCAGTTTTAGTACATTTGTTAGCTCTCATCAAAATGACAAGTAGACAGTCTCAACTTAGCCTTAGTTTCAATTTAGTAAAGGATTTTCAGTAAAGGGATCAATGGGATATGATTCTCTAATATTATTGATTATAGCATATTTTAGCCTATGTTTAAGATTCCATACCGTTTACGCACTAAGTCATGTTGACTTAACGTTGCTTGTTTTTCTTTTAATGTAGTTAAAGGAAATGGGCATTTGAGGGCTTGCAGATAGAAGAATATGGCTTAAGGGGACGATAATGCTCGTATGCATAGGTGACGAGCATCTCATCAACACTCTTATTTAGCTTATTAGCGCCCCAAATTATTGTAGTAAATGTCTTTCAAGTCCAGAATAGTTTTAGTCAAGCTTTAGTGTTAGATTGTATGTTTTAGAATATGTTTATGTATTAATGGGTCAAAAATGGGGTGTTTGGGTTAACACCCACGTTTCAAGTATTTAACGCTTCCGCGCATTATTTTTATGCAACTTTTATTTAAAAATGATATTCAAAACATATGAAGTATGATTCTAAACTTTTATGAAATTATGACAAGTAGAGGTAGTATTTTCGGAAAATGATATGGGTGCATCAGGTGGCCTATACGGTGTATAGGTGTATAGGGGCAAGCCCTATTGCATTTGTAAGATCCGCAAATAAATCAAATGATAAATACAAAGGGCATATCTTATCTAAAGAGTTTATATTGATAATTATGGAGGTCATAAAGTCTAATTATCTTGATTTTAGTATCTGGATATTGGAACATAAAACAAGATTATGTGATGAATTGATATATGGGATTATATAACCTTCATTAATAATCAGTTTGTTCAATATTTTCATATTTAAATCACTGAATAAGAAACATGGTTATAGTATGACTAACAATATATTGTTACAGCCATTATTCTAGATATCCGTAGTCGAGTATAATTATGTTGTGGGAATGACATGAGTTGAGACTATTCTAAAGTTCAAATTTAGTTGAAATGCCAATTTTACAGGATATTCATAGTGTGATGAATATTGGATTGACTAAACCGGAAATGTTACATCATAGATCGTTGTCAAACTGTGAGTTTCCTACGTGATTAAGTCTTTATATCCTTAAACATAAGATATATATAGTGCCGCAAGTTTGCTTAGAATTGATCAAAACACTACTTGTAACTCATTAGTCTTAAAGGGTCGTTTTAAGCATTACGAATGATGTATTATGATAAATGGATATAGTCAAAGGGGTTTGTTACTCTATTTAGATAAAGTGAATACTTTAGAGGCCACTCGATGAAATTGATAGATATTTCAAGACTTTTCCCAAAATAAGTATTGACTTTGTGACAGTTTATTGTTGGTGATCGCATTATTTCTAGATCGAGAAACTAAGATGTTGAGGCAACATGATCAAGATCTTTTTATGTTTTAATGATGACAAATAAACCATCGAAACACATAAAATAACAAACGTTAGCCAAAAATCCCCGGAGCCCATACCTGCTCCTGGCGCGCTGCCCGCGCGTCAACGCGCGGGTGACGCGCCAGGCTACTGTATGGTCTCGGGCGAATTTTGAAAGTCGGCTTTCCCCTTACCCGACAAATGTGGATCTTTCAATACAGGTATGAATATGCTATATGCTTAATTGAGAACACTCGAAACGAGATTTGGGATTAGAGAGATCCAACTTTTAAAGCACCCACTTACGGGAAAATGCCAACTCATGTTTTCTAACTCTCGCCTCTAGCCAAGGCTTTTCTAAATTTAGGGAGCTTATATATTTCACATAACATCATGTGAAAGCATCCATATGCTCATATCCCGTGCTTACGTCTTCTCTAATTACGTAACGGGTTTACTCCCTTATTGGTCAAACTAAGTTCAAGGTCTCTTTACGTAAACGCATCCTTTCCCGCATGGGTTATGCTTTACATCAAGGCAAAGCACTTAACTTGTTTGAACCAATGTATTAGTTGAGAACGTCGAGTTATGTAAAGTCACGAGATATGAAATTATGGATTCTCGACGTTGGGTTACTTGAACTTATAAGTAACTTATGATTTTCTCAACTTATAATCTTAATTGTCTAAACCTTTTCTTTTTAATGACAATTAGATTACTTCTTAATGTTCTTCTTAATCTCATTTTTACAAAAGACAAATACCACCAAATCTCTCACAATCCTTCCCAAAATCCTTCCCAACATTCTCTTACAATATTCTCTTACACTCTCTTACAAAAGTGTACCTTTGTCCCTTCACATACTCCCACACAATATTCCCTCAATCTACCAACTTCCCATACAATCCTTATACACACACTTATACACCTTGTGTACATACACTTAATTTCAAAATACACACACTACTCTCACAACCATCTCTTCTCTACACACACTAGCCAACTCACCATATCCCTTCCATATCCTAATCTCTTACATATTCCCTTACAACATCACATCCCTTACACAATCCAACTCATCTCTTATATTCCTTACACACTCTACATCTCAACCATCCATTCCCTTACAACACATCTCAACCCTCTATTTCATCACATGGGAATAAATTTGAAATCAAAACATAAGCTCCCTTTGATCCTAGCCATCCATTTCAAACAAACACATCTCAAACCTCCATATTCCCCACACGCCAATTAATTTGAATTCCAAAGGAGGCTCCCTTTGATCTCAACCATTCAATTCAAACTAAAACCATCTCAACCATCCATATTATTTCTTCCCCCCATGTTTTGGAATATTCCACTAGCATATTCTTTCTTTCTCTTCATTTCATCGCATGAAAATAATCCTAGCCATGTAATTCAAACCATCTCATCTCAACCATCTATACTACACTTTCCCCCAAAGGATGGAATATACCTTGGCATATTCTTTCTCTCTTTTCTATGCCACTTGAGGAATACCCAATCTACCCCTACCAAATTACCCTTTCTACTTTTCTACCCTTGGTATTTGGTTTTCTAATAAACACTACACAAAATGTTTTTCTAATTGGCTATTTGAGTTGGTAAACCTTAGATTGATTAATGTTAAGGTTTAGTTTGAAGTACAATTGGGGGTTTAGCAAGGTTAGGTATTTATAAGATCCAACACCCAACACTTGGGATTATTCACAGATGCCTGGCGCGCTGCCCACGCGTTGACGCGTGGGTGACGCGCCGGCCTCGGTAAATTAATCCCAAGTTTGGGTCTTGGCCTATAAATACCTCCCTTACCTCTTGTATTCCTCACCCCTTGCCATTATTCTTTCTCTCTATATTCTTTCTCTCTAATCTCTCTAATTCTATCTTGTGTTCTTAGTTAAACACTCTAACATCTTTGAAAGAACATGATGAGACGAAAAATGTTACGTTTTTAGGGGTCAGTTTGAGTCCTAATTCGTATATTATTTGATCGGATTTCACCCAAAGTCGTTTCTTTTCTCATTTTAGGTACTTTTGAGGAGAAAATCACAAAAGAAGCATTTTCGGGCATTTTCGGAGTGAAAAAGTGCGGAAAACAACAAAATCTCAAAAGACCCTAAAAGTGCACAGAAGGTGACGGCGTCACAAGCTTCAACGTGACGACGTCAAGAACAACTGAAGTGAAGAATTGGAAGTTACTCATGACAGGCCAGAGAGTTTCTAGCCTATTTTGGTGACGGCGTCAGGAAAGGCCGTCAGATCTGGAACAAGGCGGCGTGACGACGTCAAGGAGGCCATCACAAAACCCTAATCCGTCGGCGTGACGGCGTCACACCTTGGGCTGACGCCGTCAGCCCGTATTATCTATATATATAGAACGATTTTTCTTGTTTAAAAAAGAGGAACTTGGTGGAGAACTTAAGGGTTAAACCCTAGCTCGTGTATCACAGACCTTAGAGGGTACTTTTACCCCTCTAACTTGCATGTTTAATCAAAGATAAGTCTTCATTCAATCCATACAATATGTCTATGTGTTGTATGATTTATGTTTGTGCTTTTCTTTCTTTTAACATGCTAGGCTAAATTAACTTGTGTTTGCTTAGATCTAATGAAACCTAACTATTGATTATCATGTGATGTGTATGTTGTGATTGTGATTTGGATGAATGTTTCATCTACGTTAGACTTAAGAAAACTGGCTAACCTCCTATACGGTAACAAGCTTGAACGTCTTCGGAAACGTGAATCGTATGTGCGTTAATCGATTTTAAGGTAGTATTTCATGCGTAGGTTGCTATCGGTGAGCTTATGATAGGATACTTGACGTATCGTCATAGAGTGAGGTAGGAGCTTATAGAGTTAGGGAATTGAACGCACTCCCTACGACTTGTTAGGAATACACCCGTCATCCACGCAAACTCAACATACTAATTACATGGTAAAAGATAGTTAGGGAGTAATGAAATCTAAGTAAACACTACTTTCCCCACCATTGTTTTCTCAACTTTAATTTAATTCGCATAAGTAGATACTTGGGTTAGTTGACTAGCAACTAATTCCGCCCACTCCTTCAAAAACGAGATTTTACTGCTTTCATAAAAATATAAAAATACAAAAATAATCATCCTCCACCTTTAGATCTTAATTAGAGTAGTCTTTAACCTAACGAACACTATTCCCTGTGAGAGAACGATCAATCCCCCGGTACTTGCCACTACACTATACTACATCGGTCAGGTACACTGCCTGGTGGGGATTGTAAGCCTCTTGAGATCCCTTAAGAGGTAAAACAAAGTGCGTAAGCAATCCCACGCGCATCAAATGTATTTTAGTTTATTATGTTCTCTTTGACAATAAATTTATGGACATCAAGAATTTTGTATAGCCCGTGCACGTTCGGGCTCGAACCCGTTGGCCTGTGCCTGTTCGGGCTTAAGCCCGTTTGGTCCGCGCACGTTCGGGCTCAAGCCCATTTGGCCCGTTGCCCGTTCGGGCTTGAATATTTGTATAATGTGCTTTATTATTTGTAGTAGTGAAATTTAATGCAGAAATTGTGTTTAATTTGGTTGTACAATATGCTTGATAATTTGTATTTCTTACGTAAGGGGTGTTTTAATAACTGTATTAATTATATTTATTGGTCAGTTAAATAATTGACTACATTAAACAACATTCATGTGGTGTTTTGTTGTATACTATGCTTCTTGTCTGTACGTCTGAAAATTATGTGCATTAAAATGTTGCACTATGTTTCTTTTCTTGTAAGTAGTAGTCATTATAGTCATTAGTAACATTGACCACTTTAATAGCATTAATGTTGTAAGTCTGAAAATTACATCATGCTTATTTTGTTGTACAATATGCTTATTTTGTTGTAAATTTGAAAATTGGTTGCAGCTATTGTACATTGTGCTTAAATGGTTGTAATTTTTGGTGAATGTATGTTTTTAATAGCATTAATGTTGTTTGATAGAATTTTGGTCTTAAAATGACATCACGCTTTATTTTGTTGTATAATATGCTTACTTTGTTGTAATTCTGAAAATTGGGTGCATTAAAGTGTTGTAAACCATGTTTAATTTCTTGTAAGTTTTAAAATTTTGGAGAGAGAGTCGTTCATGCTTTATACGTAGTATAGATTATGATGATTAATGATGCATTGTAGTACAAAAAATAGTGCATTTAATGCAATTTTAATACTAAAAATCTAAGCTAGACATTTCATGAAACACCTTGTGTGCAATAAATATGACTAAAACGTCATCTTTAACGTGTGATATCTCACTCATATGACATCGGATTTGAATGATTCAAAAACCCTTTATAAAGAGTGAGACAAAATCTATAATTTTCATGTTTTTATTTTTTATAATTCGACATTTAGAAGGGTAAAAAATATGGTCGAAAATGCCAGAAATAAATAAGAAAATCAAGACTCATTTGATATATAAGAAAAGATTCATATGTTTAACAAGATTCATACCAAATTAAAGAGGATTAAATTCTAGAAATTATGGTGAAATCAGTTTTTTCTAAAAGTTTGTTGTTTAAGAGTTATGTGCATTTAAAGTTTGAGGGGAAATGTAAAAAATGGGTCAAATAACTTTTTAACATTGGGCGAATTTTTGAATAAAATGGGATGGTGGACATGTGTCGCATGATGAGTATGTTTTTACACTTTTTATTATTTAATCACTTTAGAATTGAACGCTTATCTACAACAATAATACGAACTTTTCTTTTTTTAGATATACATTATTCTCATGTTTTTATTTAACCAATAGGGATTCCCGATTTTTCTTTTATCATGTGCAACATGTTTTATTTTTTAAAGCATTAAATGTTTCCTTACTAAAAATAGACTCTGAGGATAGCACATCCATAAAA